>JARK01000201.1:14031-55003 GCA_000688135.1 Ancylostoma ceylanicum | reverse complement strand
GGGAGGGGGGAGTGGAGGGGGTGGGAGTTGTCGACAACTTGGTGAATAATATTCGCAACTCACAAGCTTGATGGCAAGTTGCTGTTGTAGGAACAAGCAAACAGTCTGTCTTGGCTATTCCTTGTCGACAAGTTGTTGGGAGTAAAGGTTGCTGACAATTAGCTTTTGTATGGCAGGATGACGTCCAACTTGTTGACGATTTTCTAATTAAAAGACCGTCTGTGAGTGTTTCGGGAAAAGGTTGGGCTGACAACTTGTTTTGAGGCTTCTGAGTTGTTCTTTGGGGTTCTGAATACTACAAGTCTCTTGTAACGTAAGCAGAGCTTATTTTGGTACCGCGATCAGCCCGCTTCACTGCTTGAACGGCGTGCTGTTATACATCTGTTTAAAGAGAAAAGACTTATCAACGAATGAATAACATGACACTATAGAGACATCTGTTGAGGAATTATTGGAAACTATTGAGAACTATCAGAACTTCGAGAGCTAGAACACCTAATAATAATTAATATTAATTTTCACACATCGGTTTCGGGACTTGAACTAGACCGGAAGTGTGGTCTCCTTGGCGCCCCCGGGTCTAGGACCATTTCATCAGTAGTTCCTAAGGAGACTTCAGAATGTATAGTGTGTATAAGACAATGAGAGTGAGTGAGTGAACATTTGTTAGCAACAGAGAGAAAGAGAGAGAGAGAGAGAGAGAGAGAGAGAGTGAGTGAGTGAGTGAGTGAGTGAGTGAGTGAGTGAGTGATACGTAGCAGTCCAATGAATGTTTGTTAGCGAACGAGACAAAAGTGAATCAGTAAGACTGCAGAGCCCCAGAATTCACTCCCTACAAACGAAGAGACACACCTCATCAAAGCTGGAAATCTGCATGCTGCAGTGCACATCCTCTTTCTGGCTAACGTTGAAGCCATACCCATTTGAGTGATTCCAAACTGCCTGAAAACATTGGCTCTTGAGACATACTGTTACATACTTACTCTGGTGAATGTGCGCTAGGAACGCAGCCCGAACGACATAATGCTTCGAGTAGAAACGCTAGCAGCAACGGTTCCCAGTTGCTGCCGTTCTCCCCTCCATTGCTGCTACAAGGAGCAGCAATGAAAGGGAGAATGGCAGCAATGGAGGGGAAGGTGGCAGCAACTGGGAAGCGTTGCTGCTAGCGTTTCTAGCCGAAGCATTACGCCGTTTGGGCTGCGTTCGTGCTGCACAGTTATCAGAGTAACTGATGCATCATATTGCCAGATCCCAGTGGTCTATAGAAATCTTAGCATAAAACAAACTAATGAGATAACCACTCACATCGCAACTCCCGACTCAGTAAACATAAAGGCTCGACCAATCCGCAAGTCTTATCCAGTTGGTGAACAAATAACAATAAGTTAATCAAACCTCGTCGAAGCTGTCGATCGCAGATGCCGCCCGCTTTTGGGATGTGTTTTGTAGCTTGCTAGTGTTAGATTTGGGTGTCTCATTTGAAGGAACGAGATCATTACATCCGGATACCAGAACTGCCTTCAAAGAAGAGAATTGCAAATAGAGAAACATTAAATTGTGAACACTGCAGAAAAAGGGTATCAGCTCCTAATACCTCATCGAAGCTGTCATCAGTTGGAGATATGTGACAACCTGGTGCAGCCCCATTCGACTTCGTTACATTTGATGGCCTCCAGACAGCCTAAACATTCAGGGAAAACCTTTTCTATGGGGAGTTTACTTGACTCCTTCGAAAAGGAAAGATAGGAAGAAAACTAGCACCAAACTAACAAATGATGGACAAAAATTGAAAATCAATTTTGCAAGAGTTTGCAAAATTAAGCACCTGCTCCCTCCACTTCGGCAACACCGACAGCCTCAGCGCCACTGGTGCTGTCGGTATTGTCCCAGCGTCCAGCTGGTCTCCCGCGCCGCACAGGTGTGGCGCTGCAGACTTCGGTGGGGTGCAATCGTGACTGACACCCCTGTACTATGAAGATACCTCATCAAAGCTGTCTTCTGCGGTTGCATGACTCGTTGAAACGCATAATTCCTGGTCCACTGTAGACAAAACCTCCACGTCTTTCTCGTACACATCCTAGAAACATTGATGTGCACTGACAGCCATCCTCAATTTCAATAAAAGTATAAATTTGAATAAAATTTCAATTTCAATAAAACTATAATTTTTTAAAGTGACAGACCTCGTCAAAACTATCGTTTCTCTGCACAGACACTTCATCGAAGTCAGGATTCGCTTGTACAGCGTTGTCGACTTGGTTATCCTCAGCATTTAGCGTGGATTCCAGTATAACCTGAAATTATACAAAAGGAGTTAGTCAGCGGCGTTCGGCGGTAGGTACTAATTAGCAAAGGAAACACACTCACTGTGTCGTCAAAACTGGAGTCAAAAGCATCCATTGAAAGCCGATGTAGCAATTATAATAAAGATCTAAAACGCCAAAGTAAAGCAAAAAGTAAAAAAAAAAACTCTGAAATAAGCCGGTCAAGAGCCATAGCTGAAATGAGATTGAATAGCTCATAATTCCTTTTCAAAGAACCTTTGAGACGTCCACTAGTAGTACGGTGACTTACATGAAATAATAGGATGCGTGCGTCAGGCGCGCCGCCTACTATGTATAGTCAACTCCAAATGTCCGTAGACAAGAGTTGGGACCGCGGCGCGGTTTTCCTCCGCGTCTCTGCCCTGCATGCCACGCTGAATCCGTGCAGCAGACAGCGAGAGACCCGCGCCGCGGCCCCAACTCTTGTCTACGGACATTTGGAGTTGACTATACGTACAGTCCTTCTCAAAATAGACGGTAGACTATAAACTGATTGCGCGACTGCACCATCGCGGCGGGCCAGAACGAGGGATGCGGAGAGAGCATGCTCTAAGTGAGAGGGTCGAGTAGGTCCCGCCGCGATTCTGCAACCGCAACGCTAAGAAACCGCACGCGCAATCCGTCTATCTTTTTGAGAAGGACTGTATTTCCCGCGGCAGCGGCTCTCTTGGCATTGGGGCACGCAGCGCACTCGCTCAAGCAAGTAATCACCAATCCCCGTGTCTTCGGTAAGGTTTATCGCTTGTTCCCTCTCATAATGTTCTTTTTTATTTTTAGAGCATCTAAAAAGGAACCAGACGATGAAACTCCCCAAAGAAGCAAGATCGATCGTGGGTTAACTGTTTGACCGGCCGCGCTGCGTGCTCCAATGCCAGGATAGCCGCTTTCGAAACGTTGACACGTACATACAGTCTATCCGAAACGACGAGTCCGCCCAAGCGGTCGAGGCGGCCACGCTTGCCAGCAGTCCACGTCATCATATCTACTCTGCATATCACGTTTCATCGTTGTCTTTCTGATATCAAGCAATGATCCGAGTGTGACGTGGACCGCTTGGGCGGACTCGTCGTTTCGGATACACTGTAGAACCAAAGTTTCACAAAGTTCTCGCATTGTCTCGATGCGGCGGAAATGAAAACTTAGTTTATTCGCGCAGTGATCACGACGGTGAAACCGGGAAAAGGTCAAGACGTACGCCGCGACGCGAGCGCACCTCACCCGTGTGCTTCTTGAGTCCAGGTCGGTCCTGCAAATGAAGGCCGCTGCCGCGACGCGCGCATGAATCGACCAATCACAGCCCAGCGGCGTAAGTCTTGTCACGCAGCCGCTGAAACCAGGACCATTCCTTCCTGGCGAGAAATGCGCTCCCTTCATTTATGTACCCGTCAGCGACTACAGCGCTGATCGTTCTAACATGTCAAACAGCTAAAAATCACCGCGACTAACAAGTGAGAGCGTGCGCGACTTGTCAAAAGTCACCCTGCCGCTTATCGAATGAAAACTAGTGCGAAACACACGATTAGCCAATAGAATCTGTGAAATTTCCTGGGCTCCATGACGAGAGGTACGCTGCTGGGCTGTGTCGCGGCTTTCGAAGCTTTCGAAGCTACGAGCGGCGCTGGGTAGGAATAGACAGGTTTTTTAAAGTCGGGAGAGATGGATGCTATCAGAGCCGATAAATTGTGAGGAGATGGGATCGATGTCATTCGATGCGTTGAATTCGAAGGACCGAGCTGAATTTGAGAAGCATTCGTGCGCGGCGTGGTCGCGTTGCGGCGTTCGTCTTGACCGCCTCCCGCGGAAAGGAAATATATAGTCCTTGTCGAAGATACTCAGACAATTCCTTTGGCTGGCCGCGGTACCAAGATAATCCGTCTGAGCTGGCCGCTGTACCAATAGCAGGCGGACCGCGACATTCCTTGGGAAACAGACGGACCGCGGAAGGTCCGCGATTAGGCTGCAATAATTCGAGCACGTTTTCGTGCTGTCCGCGGTACCACCTGGAGGAGCAGGCTGACCCCGCACCTAAAACAGGCTAACCGAGGGGCTGGGTCCCGGCACGAAAAGGCGGGCCATTCAGACGACACCGTCATGTGGCATTTTCGAAAATCGTGACTTCGAGAAGCCTTTGTTCTGTCACTGGACACCTTATGTGTTTGTACAGCATATGCTCGTATTTTCCACCGGAATCTCTTCCAGGATGTTGCCGCGCTGTCAGGTGTAGAACTTTTTTGTTCAGGTTGGGATGAAAAAGTCCTCTACTATGCAATGCATCTCTTACATTTCGGAGTTTCTGCAGTTGATGCGAGACAAATGGAGCGCTTGATGCACGTTCTATACGGAACGACGCCACCAGTATAAGTATGAATTGGTAAAAGAAGTCAGTCTAGAAATCCCAACTAGTTTGCTATTTCTTACTATTTCAGTTCGATACTCATGTAACGAAACTATTCTCCGAGATTTTGAAGGAGTACAATGTCGCGGCGCGGAATGTCTAGGAGGGAATTGCATGGTCCAAAAGACAAATGCAAACGGCAAGGATGCCCATTGCAAAGGTAGAGGTGTTGGCACCCGTAAAGAAAATCACGGCACAAAGCTTTATAAGTGAAACTATTGGTCGGAAAATGGTGCTTAACATGGTATCACTATTTGCAGAAAAGACATCCGCGCATGCAAATACGAAGTTGACGAATCAAACAACTACCGTTGGATTCCTTGCAGTGTAAGCAATTTCTCTATCTTCATTAATATGGTAATTCTGAGAATCTTTCACTTTTCAGAAGCAGGCAAAAAGAAGAGGCGTCCAGGGAAATAGCCAGTTCAATTTTTGTGATAGAACATCCGAGAAAGTGGCCGAGTTCATCGATGTGGAAGAAGTGTAATTTTATGGTGCGTATTGCCATCTTGCTACCGTCCTTCACCTGAATTGTGTTGAGATTCCTTCCTCTCTTGTTAACGCTCCTGTATTCTTTCTCATTCTTTCTCATCCAGTCTCACCATAGATTTCGTTGTTTTTCTTTTGAGTTTTTTTCATTTTTGTGTTTCTCCGTTGTATTCTTTGTAGTTTTTAGATTGACCTGCGCAATTCGAAGGTTTATAGCACATACACATAATTTACAGAAGCGGGACCCGTACTCTATCTACTGTGTGATGCAACTGATTTTCCTCGGCTCTGTTTCTTGAAGCTGTGAGATCTTTCGGCGCAGTCCTCTAATTTGTTCCAGTGCATAGTTGTGACCAACTTCGAACGCTTCCTCGAAGACTTCATCAAGGCCTTCCTGAAAATCGGGTTGTTCATGCTTAGTGGATGAGACAGTGGATAAACTAGGACTAACCCCGGTGACTTCAGAGCATTCCAGGTATTTGCTTGCTCCGATCCTCTTCGCAAACGATTCCGCTTGGTTCAGAGGCATTGGTAGGTACTTCACTTCACCACATCCATAATTTTCGATAAGCATCGAAAGTCGCTTATCAATTTGTGTGCCAACAAGAACGAATGGAACACCACGGATGCGTTCAATGACGGTGTCGAGGATCTGAAACGATTTGAAAAAATGAAATGAAGAGGAAAGCATGACCGGGTATGATAAGGAGTTATAATCTGTCGTTGAGTATCTGTGTAATTTGCCAGCTCTCCTCGCTACCCTCTCCAATCACTGCACAGTTTCCCACGTTCTTTTTCTCTCTTGCTTCTCTCCAAAAACGGTCGCAGATGAGACGCGCTTCAGATGCCGTCGCTTTCAGTCAAGAGGGAATTGTGGCTCTCCGTGCGACTATCTTCGAACCTCGACATTATATTAGATCGTAATATTCAAAGATGTGAGCCAAAACTGTGGCGTTTGGCTGGGGCGATATAGTGGACCTCGATGGCGGTGGCCTTTCTGTGGCCACGAAAATCACGCAGCGCAGCCGCGTCGCTCGAGCAGAAATCCTCCCCTGGACAACAAACTATGGGGTTTTCTTGTTTTCTCGATAGTTAGTTGGTTTTCTTATTGGTTAAAATCAAATTTGATGAACAAATACCAAGAAAACCCAGATTCGCTACTGTGGCGAGTTCCATCGTGAGCGACGCGGTCGCGCCGCGTGCTTTTCGAGGCCGCGGAAAGGCCACCGCTATCGACGCCCACTGTAAACTGGATATGATTCCTCGATTTTGCGATCCCATTAGTGAGACGGTGCTTGACGAGATGCCTGCTTTTTGCCCTTGCTTACTAGACATTCTTGCAATTACTCATCTGGCCCCAGTTGAGTCCCATAATTTGGGAACCTTAACCATTCTTTTCAGAAAAATTTATTCAAAAATATATAATCCATGCGTGTAGCCTAGCATAACAGCACCTGTGAAAATGACATCACCCGTTCCACGAGTCCATCTCCGTCTTTGCTCCCGTGGCTTTGCTTTTGCAGAGTAATTGGCGTGCACGAAGGCCCGCTCAAGAAAAAAAGAATTGCGCTTCCAATCACCGTTGGTGGCAATGGTGATGGACTGAATGAGTGACGAGGAATATCTCATCATGCCTTCAGCGACATTGACATGCATTGCTCTTCAACGATCTATCGTTCTTCCATAAGAATGAATGACAGCTTTCCGTGCGTGCAAAGATGTATGTTATGCACCTTCGCTCTTACAACATGATGATGACAGCATAATGTGACGTTGGAAAAATTTATGTGTTTGGCGAGAAGAACATGAAAATGAGCCCATAGAATTGAGTAAAATGCGGGTAAAATTTATCGGGTTTGGAGCCGATCACGGGCCGCATACGTCATTGAGATCACCCAGCGTGCCAACACCACACAAATTTACCCATCGTTAGCATGAGAGTCAACACATTTACCCTGGGTAGTCTCGGCCATGCATCCAGACCCAAAGCAATTCCTGCCATCATATGGGTAACCCAATGTCTCTTGCAGTTCTGCCATCTGCTTTCTTCATCGTGTTTAACTTGTCAAAATTTGATCATGGTGATTTTTGAAAGGCATCGGCTCATTTTCATTCTCAGTAGAATGCAAAGTAGTTCGACAAGGTCAGGGTAAACGTGTCAACACCACACAAATTTACCCCTCATGGAACGGGCGCTAACATCTACCCTATATTTACCCTATATCTACCAGCGTTAGATAAAACACAGCTATCAGCTCACAGAATTCCATGGAGAGTATTTCTCTGACAAATCTGCGCTACGAGCGCAGCTCAAATGGCGTAATACGTTAGGTAGAAAACCTAGCGGCACCTCCCCCTCCCCTCCACCTCCCCCCCCCCAGTTGCTGCTATCCTCCCCTCAATTGCTGCTCAAACTTTCGCCCATTTAGCAGGAATTGCTGGAAGATGGCAGCAATTGAGGAGAGCATGGTAGCATCTGGGAGGAGAAGCTGATAGGATTTCTACTCGACGAATTAGGCTGTTCAAGCTGCATTTTTAGCGCATATTTTTCATATTTAGAGGGGAAGGTGAGTTTCTTAACCCAGCTTTACTCCCCAAGTTCGCCACTATTCTTTAGTTTCTGGAACTTGACATGATGATGATGCATAAACAATGAGCGCAACTCAAAGAACGTTGCACAGGACGTCATTTGCATCGCTGGCGGTGCATCCAATAGCTTCCTGGTCACCTGTCTAATTACCTCACGCTAATGTCTAGAAACACTTGCTCCGCGTCATTTTGGCGCTTCGTTATAGAATATTCATTGGTAAATTGGCCCGACGTGTGAGCAACTGCACCCACGCAGAGTTGATGTTTGCAGGAGTAATCGCTCTTTTGTTGGCTATTGAAAGGACGTCCGCTTAGGGCGGAGTTGTTGAGACAGATGTTTGATGTGTATGGAAAGTGGGAAAAAGTCCGGAAAAGGTTACCAGTCTGGATTTTTGGATCTCCAAGAAAAAGCTTGTTAATAATAGTGCCAACATGAAGCTACAATCGTAGCACTGAACTGGTTCGCTAGTCAATGGCGATTTAAAATTAACTTGAGTTTCATCATTATATTATACTTAGTGGCCCTAGAAGTTCAATTTAGTCCAAGTTAGTACTCAGTCGAAATAGTACTTACCATCATAACAGTCTCCTCGACACTCGCCTTTCTTGCAACTGACACGCATAGAAGGAACACATGTGGTCCTTCTCCTTTTCTGTCAGCCTCATCTGACGACGAGTCCACGAATACACATTTCCGGCCGTTGAAAGCTGTCACGATTTCGCGACGCTGAAATATTTCTAACTGAATTATTCATACTAATTCATCTATTAGAAATCCATCTGAAATATGCTATTACTCTCTGTTGCAATGCTTTGCGAGCATTAAATGATATACCTTCAAAACTTCATATTACGGCTATCCGAATGATCTATGCGCTTGTACTTATGCACGAAATCATGATTAATGAACACTGATATAGTCAGATCCGGAACAGCTACATTTCTGTTCACACGATTGGAACTTGACCGATAAGAGCAATTTATACCAGATGCGTGCGTTCGACGCGCGGCAGGCCAATTTGTCGATGCCGGATTAGTAGCTGTCAAACCGTCGCAATATCATAACTTCTCTTTGAGTGAAAACTGTAGAGATCCGAGAGCACTTTCGCAACCCTAACTTGTGTTAGACTCGATGAACCATGGAACCGAAGGCATCCTAATTTAGCGAACTGTTTTTTTTTTCAAAAGAAAAAGTTTAAAATCGCCGTTACGGCCAAGGAACTGGGAAAATTTCTGAGAAATTGAACGGATATCGGAGAGCCGGAAGTTTCCAAAATAAATCTTTACATTCTAACACTATACCACATAAGCCCCCCTTCTGAATGATATGTTCCAGATATAGATGATCTCACCATATTTTAACGAAACTTTGAAGTTCGGAATGTCATTTTCATTCAAAAGTTTCAGCTATGCGGGAGCTGCATAAGTACGTCATCTCGAAATAGGGAGCTCCGCAATAGAAAAATTAGAAAACGTTCAGATAAGTTCATAGTTTATGGTTTCGCTGTGTCGAAGAAAATTGGTGGAACATGAAACTCTCTTAGTGCGATTGTTATCGTACATTACGCTGCGGCTTCTCAGCTGTTGATTATACAAATATCAACACCTCATTTAAAGAAAGCATAGTGTGTTTTTGTAAGTGTTTCATGTAGCAAAGACTGTTATTTCTTCCATTTCCAAGGTACGTAAAACCTAGCTGCAGTATTTTTTTGGAGATTAGTAGGATGATGGATTTTATTGACTGACTACATATTCTTACCTCAGCATTGTAGGGTACTCCAGAGAAGGCGGCATACTTCTTCATCATCATTTCCTTGCCACATTGGTCATCGCCAATCACGACACATCGCACCAAATTCACATCGGTGAGGTTCGTCATAGTTGATAGTAGTTCTGGAAATTGGTAGTTTTTTTCACTGTACAGGTTATTGCTATTGAAACGTGTAAAATTGACATCGACGAAGTGTACAATTTCGTTGTATGAAATATTTATCGAAGAAAGATGAAGGAATGAGTTAGAAGAAACGGCGCTTCGGAAGAAGTAGTGACATTGTTTGAGTGTTGAACCAGAAAAGGAAGCAAAATTCCTAGAAATCGTTTGAAAAGGGTGAGAGAACATCCACTTAGATGAAATATGTATCCTGCATGAGTGCATGAAAACACAGCTTATCGTCTCCTCAAGAAATAGAAAGGTTTGTAGTCTAACCATTTTGTTATGAATATAATATGTAGTACTATGTAGTTATGTACATCACACATATCTGCAGTGCGCATGCCTCATTTCTCTTTCGATAAGAAGGAATGAGGCGACTTTCTTGGACAACCAATAAATCAGGATGTGGAGGACTACTCATTACCTTTCTTTGTGCACGACCATGAAAGGAAGTAATCCTTTAGCTCTAGACAACCGTCGTTATCCCAGATTACCCTATTCTCCTTGATATGGTGAAACGAGCTCAATGCAAAAGAAAATGATTGCTCAAATTCGTTCTAGGCCGATTTCTTCCGATGGTACTCATGTAAATTAGGATTGGTCTGAAAGGAAATGTCCGCGGGAAGAAACTCGATCTTTGGGAGCAACATGTAATGACATGGCTTTTGTTCATTTATTTATTTAACACATCATGGAGTGAACCCTCAAAAACTGTGCAGAAACCTCGAACTAAATCATAGTCATAGAGAAATATCGAAAATATAACCGAAATGTTCGAGGTAAAGACTAAGCAGTAACTCGCAGATATTAAAGTTGAGTACTGCTATGTACTAAGAAAGAAGTTACTCCGGGCCTAAAATTAATTCTGCTGATTGTTCAGTTGGCTCTATGCAGGAGGGAACACGAAGGAGAGAGCCAAGTGAGAGTGTAGGAACTTACATTAGGATGAGTTTTTGACGTTGTCACTGAGAAACTTTAACCGAACCAAAGCCTGGATGCCTTAGTGAGGGTAAAAGTGTTGACGCCCACGCTAACTATTGGTAAATCAATGTAGCGTTAACACGTTTACACTGGGTAATCCCAATGATGCAAGCGGCCTAGGTTCTTGGAGCAAACACTGTGTAAAAGCAAAAATCGGCTTTATTCTTATCTTGCAAAACTGCATAAGGAAGGAGAAAATGCAGAGTAACTCGAAAGCCTTTGGCCAAATTCGAATTGCTGCAGAAACCCCTACAAATTTGAGGAAAAAATTATAAATTATAAATTATGAAAAAATTATAGAAAATAAATTACAAATTATAGGTGTGGATTATTGAAGGAAGTGATGACAAAAAAATTACCAGTGATATCCCAGAATTCCAACTCTTATGAATATTGTAGGAATGGGAACATCCAACGGCAAGGTGGCTTAAGATGTCGACACCTCTTCATCAATTTCCCCCAGTTTTTCTGTAAGACTTCCTCGGAGCTCAAACTTGAAGTCATGTATCAATTGGGCTTTGACTCTGAGTTTCGCTATTCTGCAGCCTCGGGGTGTCAATTTGAGCTACTAGGAGGTCGACGAATTAGTACGCAGGATGGGGCTAGGGTACATTTTTTCAAGGTATTCTTCATGTGTGCTCTTAATAGTCCTCCGCAACAAACACCTTTCTTTAGTTACCGTAATGAATTCGAACCTATTAAAGAACATAAGCTCTTGCAACTTCCACAACCTAGGTTTCGGTGTTGGCCATCACTCTGGGATTGGTATGGTAGAAACCAGAGACTACTTATCTGTTGTGGTCACAAATCCAGTCAACATAACTTGACTGCTTTTCCAGGATCCTCCAAAATTGACGACCGATTGACCGAAATGCTCGTTCATCTTCTGTTTAGTGCAAAATTTCCTACGCTCCGATCAGAAGCTCTGGTTGTAGCGAACAACGGCGTGATGGGAAGACGGAGCAGTTCAAGGCCTGGGTGCATCATTGAGAATACCCGAGGTGAACGTGTTGACGCCGATGTGAAGGATGGGTAAACTCGCGGTGTGTTAACAATCTAACCGTGAATAACCTCTGTAATGCATGGAGCCCTAGAAAATCGGTTCTATTCCTCTGAAGGAGAACTCTGGGAACACTGCGATGGAACACAACTTAAAACTACCCATTAAATGATTTAAAACGAATACTGAAGAGAAAACGCTATTACTGAGAGAACGCCGCGGCCACAAATCTCCATGAACAGAGACCAAGGACTTTTGGGTTATACCCTGTACACTTCTTTACTTGTTTGTTTATTTGCTTATTTACACCTTTTTTTATGAGTGCACTCAAGTTTTTCAACTAAGCGGCGTTCCAACTAAGCATTTACCAGGCATATGCTATTACTCTGAACTTTTTGCCCACGGTGGACCCACAGTTCACCCGAGGTGGGGAGTCGGTTGGCCACCGCGGGCATGTGAATCCACCGCGGGAATAGTGCGGATTACTTGAGCGCATGTGCATTCACTATTAGGCCTCTACTCATGCTAGCGAAAGCAAACACGACCTGGGAAGGTGTTGCATGCGACAAATTGGCTAAAACAGTGAATTTGTGCTGTGCTGAACAAAGAAAGAAAGATGCAAAATTTATGTGGCTTTCCACTTCTTCCTTCTCTTCTCTACCATAGGATTTGAACCTTACCGACCCTCTCGAATGCTTGATTGGTAGTCCGCCCTCTTACCCACTAGGCCATACGTGTCGACACGTGTGCTGTGTTTTAGCTCGTGATGAATCTTATCATTTCTACCGCGTATGCACCGTGAGCATGCGTGGAGCCACCGTGGCGCAATCGTGCATCCACCGTGGAAAGCAGTGTTATCGTGAATACACCATGGGCATGTGCGGATACACCGTGAACATGTGTGGGCATAGCGCGGGAGTGACGTCATTCCCGGTTTTCCACCGTGGGCATGTGCGGATTTATCGCGGGCAACCGCGAATCCACCGCGGATCGGCCTCGTACCGTGGCTCCACCGTGGGAGGAAACTTCAGAGTAACATCAATTTTCGCTTACATAGATATTTAATCGCTGCTATGACATTAATGCGAAAATCCTTCATAACTATGCCTTATAACAGCTTTGTCGCCGTTGAGGTTGAATTGTTCTTTTATTTATTTATTTATTTATTGGTACATTATGAATATTCACGATGTGACCCTTCTTACAAAACGTATAAGTAGAGTGAAGCATTGTATTATTAGTATAGTATTATTTTTTCGTATTAAGAAATTTGAAGCTAGGAACTGATATGATAACTGAAATTGTTTGGAAAGGCAGGAACTGGTTAACATCTGGAACAAGATTGACATGTTATTACAGCAGCGAACACGTTAGGCGTTGTCCGTCCGGCTGCAGGAGGTGCACAGCGGCCGAACCGGGCATTAATAGTGAATGGCGGCGGAGGCTGTGGCGCCGCCCCCAGGGTTCCAAAAGCCATCTCGGCCAATCTCTCATTTTTTATAGGACCTTGGCAATTTCAATCCAATTTCCCCGCCGGGCAATTTTTCAGCCGCAACCATCAGTGCGGACCACCATTTATTCTAACGTGAACAATAATAGTAATGCAATTTGTGCAGGCGGGAATAGAATAGAAAAAGGTGGTCCGTGCTCTGGAGTTTGGAAGAACGTGCAAACGAATGTCGGATGGACGTCATTGTGACGGATGGATACGCAGTGGATGTGCAATAGCTTTCTTGCCTTTGCAGAGCAGCATGTTCCTGTCTGCAAAGGATTAGAAGATAACGCCTGGGATAAGCAAATTCCTGGAGGGAAGTCAAGGATAAATTATAATGAAATGAGGTGACGAATCCGTGAACATCACAAATCGTGGGTTCAGTGCCGGCTTCTTAACTGGAGGAAAGTTTTTTTTCTCCTGTACTTCCGTTAGAAGCACGTGAGGCGCATTAGGGAAACCTAATCTCAATCTCTTAAGTCCGTCATAAACCATGAGTTTTTTATTAGTGGAAATAAAGTAAACAACAGTGGTGACGTACCGGTGAAAACTTCCGCTGTTGGGTGAGACTAATGTCCATAAGAAGCGTACTGTTTCTAGGGTAATTTATACTAGTTAGACGCACGCATCCATTAGCGGAAGATTTTCCATGAACACCGGTCAACACAACATAATGTGAATTTACAAGAAAAAGGGCGCGCGGCAACCACGAGACCGTAAACGCGTGCGTCTGAGCTGCGTTAACGATGCGACTAGCCTTATCATTCATCGTATAGACGCATGCGTGTCAAATGCACGCATCTAGTATAAATTGCCCTATTATCGACATTTCTCTGTGGGTTCCAACTTCGCCTTTTCACCCCTACACAGACTCTTGCCTAACTCGCGCGATATTTCTTTTTGATCTGGATGTTCATTGAGGCTGCCCAGGGTAAACGTGCCGACGTGCCTGCACGACAAGTATCGTATGGCGCTCACGCGCTTACCCTGGGTAATCTAACCGACACATGTGGCCTCTGAAAACGGAAGGTATTGGCGTAAATTTCTCCGAAATGATACTGCACATTCTGGAAAGCTCTTATTGCACAAGTGAAGGAATTTCAGCGGGTCACAGAGGTAGCTTTGGAGGTAAAAGTCCCAAAAATAAAGACCGCAACCTAGTAAGGATTTTTGAAAGTTCACAATTCCAGCATTTTAAGAACCTGGTGGACAATTCCTTGATCATTTTGAAGACAAGAATTTGCACTATCCTAGTCTCAGAAGCACTTTGTTGACATGAACGCCCGGAAACTTTAGAGAACATAAAAAACAAAACTTTTTGAGCGTTTTTACATCTTTTGAGCAATCCCCTAGCTGAGAATTAGGTCTTTGAGCAGCAAAATATTCAACACGTATTTTAGGCCTCTAGGCTATTTTAATTCAACGCATCCATCCAATCAAGGTATATTTCTTCATAATCTTCATTTATATGCTTTTTTATGCTGAGGATTGTTAGGATTATTATGTTTTCGGAGTCTACACGTGAGCTGTTTGCAAATCCTACTCTTTCCAGAAACACAGCGGGATCTTCACTTTATTAACCAAATCCTAGCAGAAACAACAGACAAGGAAGTCGCTAGTGACGAAGATGATGTCTACTAGGAACGCAAACACAAGCACTATTTAGGATGCAAATGGATTCCATCGTGTGCAAGGCAAAGTTCGGCCATTCTGTCAAAAGTGCGTGTGGCATCGTCAATCTGGTCCATAAAATTAAAACCTATCCTGATTCTAATTGAATTTCAACAGTTTTTCTTAGTATTAGCTGGAAACTACATATGTTCAATTTGGTTCCAGAAAATATTTACGAATCACTCAAATTGAATAGGTTTATAGCTCTAATGAAAAATTGGAATCCAGTAGTATTAGCTGATTTTGATCCCAAGATCTGCCGACCACCCTCTACGCTTAGTAACGAACAGAAAAAGAATAACCCAATTAATATGATTATCAATCCAGAATCCGATCCTAGAAATCCAAAGGAAAAAAATAGAAAGCCCTCAACCTTCTCTTACAAGTCCTAGTTGTACTTCTCCCTCTTTCCCGTGAATCCGAAATTTCAATTCTTTCGAAATCGAATTTTCGAGTTTGGATATGTGCAGTATATTGTTTGGAAGGGAGTATACCACTCTCCCTTAACCACCAAAGAACATGCGCTTGAGTATTTTCAGTTTGTCAAGAACCCCAAATGAGGTTAAAAGATTTAGTGCAAGCATTTTGGTCCTTGATCAAGTTGATGAGTAACAGAGAATGTCTGATGGGTGTAAGAAAACAACTTGAATAATTAGCAGTGAGATGGGAAAATCCTAGGCTAGACATGGGATCACGCGATCTTTCCAGAACGCTCTAACTATGAAGATGAAAGCTAGGACATATTACGAAGTAGTCTGTCTGGCACCAGATGACTCAACGCCACAGGGAAGCCGAGGGAAATCTTTTTTGCACTCTTGAATGGTTTATCAAGTTCCGGTTGCTTGAATTAATAAGGAAAGAAAGAACATGATGGCTCAAGGTTGTCTCTACAGAGAAAACAGCAGAATTTCGGAGTTTCTCGTCTTTATCAGCACGGTTTAGCAATTTATCGAAAATCAAAGGTATTGATTTTGTGAATTTGGGCGTTTCCTACATGAAGTGATGGACGCCATCAACATTTCGATGTTTTTGTGAACGGAAATCACGAAACCGAGCCCGTAGAATCGCATATGTATCATCGTGAGGGAAGAAGGGGCGCAATTGGGTGACTGTGATTGGTGCACTCGAGCCGCAGGTCACGCCTTCCGGATTGATTCGTAAGGCGCTGAGCACAAATGGACCATGTATCATAGGTCTGACGCCATTCGAGTCCAAATATATGGGCGTGACGGGTGGCCCGAGTGCGCCAATCAGAGTCGCTTGGCCACACAACTTTTCCCCTCACGATGACAGACACCCGTAATTCTTATTTTAAAAACACTTTGGTCCGTACAGCAGAATTCCTGCAGCATTTCAGCTAGGAAATCAGGCATAGTGATAGGATGGTATCTAGGAAAGCAAATCAACGAACGAAGTAAGTGTTATGAAGTACATTGTATGACCAAAGGCAAAAATGAGAAGAAAAATAACATGAAACTAAATCGACACAAAACCTTGCAATGAAAAAGTCCGCAGCAGCAAGAAGTAGGAAGTCGCTGCAGGCGCTGCCATCTCGTATTATAGCTGACCTTACTCTGATGTTGCATTTGTTTTTTCCACGATATTCAGAGCTGTTTCCATTTCCGGGTCAAGTGGATTGGCAGGGTTTCGTTATCCTTCAAAAATTATCCAACTAGATCCTAAATTGGTGGAGTTATGAACTTCCACATCTTCACTAGGACAAGTCACGGTCATTATTTCTGGGACAACCGGATAGCATGATCGCAGTCGAATGTTTTATGGAGATTCTGTAGCACAAACCATTTCTCTTTTAATGCATTACTTATAAGATAGCTGCTGATTCCTCATAGACAAACACACACCGAACCCCAGAGCACAGGGGGAAAATCACATCAAGCAATTTTTAGTGGAAAAATTCGCGTCTATATTGACTCGTGAGCAATAAGAACTACAGAAATCCGGGCTCAGTTTCCTCTTTTTTTGTTCATTTTTATAACTCGGGCTTCCCTCGTTTCATGGATGACTACTAGGGAAATCCCAAAGCGCATTTGGTTAGCTGATCCTGCAGGAGGACGTGACAATAAGAATCGGAGTCAGATATGTAGTCGTTCTCCAGAAAAAAATGAGATTATATCTTGGTAATTGTTGATGGATAAAAGTAAATGAATTACCCATACATTTTCAAATATGGGTACGTACAGTAGAGAGCAAAAAGAATGCAACATTAGGTTTCTTGTCCAACGCTTATGTATCTTAGTGTGAAATTTAAGGTTGAAACTTTTGGAAAAGTTGCAGAAGCTCAAGACGAATTGAAGAAATTGTGCTCTTTTTTACCCGGATGATGAACCTACAAGCGAAGGATACTTGGTCAGTGCGACCTTTCATAGAGAAGTGTATGTTGCCTTATGCAGCTTTCGATGCTGATTTCGAAATTGGCCAAACTGCTCTCTGTGATGAGTTATGCCCACTTTTGGTATTGTGAATATCGCGGTTGTAAAGTGATTTTTTCCATTTAATGATCTAATCTTGACAAACTCCAATGTTAGGCCACTGTGTATTATAATTCGGAAGATTTCGAACCTGCCATTGCACAACTGGGGGAAGCGAGACTCATTTTTCGCTAAGATGCTTCTTTGGGCACTAATCCTAGGGCTGGTAGATGGGTAGCAAAAATAGGCATAACTCATCATAGAGTGCAGTCTGGCCAATTTTGAAAATGGATTCAAAATCAGCGTCGAAAGCTGCATACGGCAACATACACCTCTCTGTGAATGGCCACACTGACCAAGTATCCTTCCCTTGTTAGCTTGAAAATTCCCTCATTAATGACAACTTAAATATGTAACATGGTTAACTGAGACATTGTTAACTATGAAGCTCCAAGCAGAGGTCTAATTTTCTCTGAACTACTTTCTTTCCTGAAATCCTGGCAGATGTACCGGGCTCGAAGATGTTCTGATGGCACCTTCTGCTTAATAGCGTGGCTTTGACGGTGCTACTGGTTTGGTCAGAAAGCGTCGAAAAAAGGAAAAAGGCAAATGAGCAGAGTTCGGGTGCACCACGCGAGAGTTTAAAAAATGAGAAAATAATCATGGGTTTTAGCAAACAGAGCGTTCGTAATCCAACGGAGCCTGCACCCTTTGGACTTCTTTATGACGCTCTTCTGAACTTTGCAGACGAGGGCATGCATTACTCACACAAAGGCCCACGTTTCTCTTTGTTCTCTTGATTCAAGTCGTTACACTAATATACAATTACATACAACATAATACATACGTATGTATGTGCATCACTGCGGTAATTCCATAATGCATTATTATATTAAGAGATTACTCGCTTTCCTAGCGAGTCATCGTCATTTGCAGAGACGTACATATATAACAAGAATAAATGGAGTACCATAAGTTATTGCACTTTCCTTGTGGTGCTGGCAAGGAAAGCATGAGTAAAGAGTGCAATGACCATTCCCCTGCTATGACGAGACCCTGTAAAAACCTACTAGTATTTTTCCTGGAAAAACTAGCAGGATGCTATGGAAAATACACACTGGGAAACCCGGCAAGCAAAGCGTTAACTTTACCATGGGTAAGACCTAGAGTGCCATCAACAGCATTTTGCGGAGTGTACAGCGGGGATCGGCGTGGTGTGGGGGCCCCATTCCTACACAACAAATCCTAAAAATTTGCCCTTCAACTAGATTCTACGAAAGAATTTGTAATGCGAGAGAGTTTAGAGAAAGCAACAATGGAAGGGGAAAAAGATACGCATGGCCGCACAAATATTTTTAGCCAGAGATCATGAACATGCATTTTGTTGTGGAGCCGGAAAGAAATGCTATTCTTCACGCGTTCGCAAGGGGCCAAACGACACGACATACTCATCGCTCCATCATATGCTGCTCCATGCTCCTCTAGGGACCCTCTACAAACCCTTGTTGATTTTTTGGACTCGACACGAGCCAAGTGTACATCCATGACACCACCCTGGCAAACAAGAAGTAATTTCTGGACCACTTGCTTCTTTGAACGTTTGATCTCCGTGCAATCCTTGAGTAATGCCATGCCTCTCCGCTTCCTGAGAGAGGCAGGCCATTAAGCAGAGATGACCGTGCGACGTGCACGTCTGGGGATTAAAGGGCGCTGGAGAAGAGACACTAAATTTTTCCAATCCTCGTCATTTATTATGGATTCTTAGAACAAGGAAATTGTAGCATGCGTCTCCATGAAGCCTTACCTCAGCTACGATGAGTTATTTGAGGCTTCGAGCAACCTACAAAAATGAATTAGTGCACAATAGAAGTTGTGCGGTCTTCATAAGTCCTCCTTCTCAAGCCATGGTATTTTTTGTTGGCTTCAAACTTGTATTTATTCTTGATTATTCAGCATTCATAGACAGTCTTCTTCAGGACTATAGGGTTTCCCAGGTTCAATTGCGCGAAGGCTGCGTATTCCAGGGCCCGTATCCAATATATTCAGCCGTGCAAAGGAAAGTACAACGGGTATTTATCCATTGCCACTGGTTTTTGTCCATTCTGCTATCCAATAACACTCATCCATCCACGTGTTCGTTTGTCGGCAAAAGTGCTATGCCATGGCTACAGACCACACGAAGTGCAGATGGAACGGATCATGGATCCGAAACATTTATCAGGACAATGTGATAGAAAAAGTTACAATGAAGGTGGCAGAAAAAAGACTATGTTATGTTGCTGACTCCACTGTTCTGATGAGAACAAGGAAATGAACGGGTTCTGCTTTGAGAGTAATCATGCTATGCTAGTGCTATGCTAAACAATAGTATGCACAAAAAAACCTAGAGAAACAATATTATCCGACCAATAGTAAATGTATGATATTCTGATGGAACAAACGAATCTTGAAGCGCGCAAACGTATACACGCGGGATCTCCCTTGAGCGTAACCACGATATGTTTATGTATGCTTTGCATGAACACAAGAGGCAAAGCGAGCAACGATACCACACATTAAAAGATGGGTGATCCGTAAGGGTACATACATGATGTGATGCTTCCGCTTACATATTACTCAATCGCGGAAAACTCGAAATACACTTACATACATGTGAAGTAAATAACGTAAAAAAATAATAGTGCTTAATAAAACTTATAATATTTGCACGGGAAGTTAGAGTTTGTACTAAAAAAGCAGAAGTGCATAATGTTGCAGTAATCTAAATTCGAGGAGTGGAGTGCAATTTTTGGGCAGATCCCATGCAAGGAACGGTAACTTGTTGCATTCAATAAACTTAGAAATGTTTCTGGTCAGAACAGGTTGAGAACTTCTTCTATTCTTTACTTGATGAGCTTCCGGGGCTTAGAAATATGTACAACTTAAAATGTTTATTAATATAAAAATATATTAGTATGTATAACTTAGAAACTCAGAAATATGTACATATGCACCTGTGGCTGGATGCATCATTGAGAGTACCCAGGGTAAACGTGCTGATGCCCTTGTTAACCATGGGTAAGATTAAGGTGTGTTAACAGTTTTACCTTGTGCAATCTCAATGATGCATGTGGCCTCTGAGACGTTGGACATTTACTGCTCAGAATTAATTTTTTCATTAGGATACTGCGAGGACACTGCTTTAATGTTTGTCGCGAAAAATTGAAAGCGAAACAATCACTCGTTCGGGGCAGCCACCAACAAGCCCCACTATTACCGCAAGGGTTCTTGTCTATAATGGTGGCTAACATATGGCGTAATTGTCGGTTGTGTTGAAGAAGAAAAATTAATTTGAAAAAGGAGACTGAAAATGGCAGAAAACTTTTGCGACAACCTAATATCACCAAGGACTTGCAGATGGAGTCACCTGCAGACGTCCAGGAGCAGCACCGAAGGTAGAAATATGAAGTATGAAAAGATAGGAAGCATACATATTGCAGTTCCCATGAAAGAAACCCAGGATTGTGTTCCATGGCATGGAAGAACAGGCATTGTCTGCTTCGTGCATGAGAAACAAATGCTATGGAAAAGAATCTAGGATTGGAAAGAAGAATCTACCCTTGCAGCCTTATGGAAAGATGTGAGAAGGCTGCGTTCGGTGTCTGGATTCGTGAACGTTACCGGGAGGGCCCTAAACGTTTCGCCCATCTATAGGGATGAGTTTCTGGATAATAATGTGAAATATCCTGCTATCTCTACTATCTGCCATCGCTGGCTGAGTCGAGTGGGTGGGCTATTTGGCCTGGTAAACTCGTCCACTTCAGTAGGACGAGAAGGTCAAAATATTCCCGGGAACATTCATGAATCTCGCTACAGAAGATGATATACCTTTCTGAGTTAACATCACGACCGGATAAGCGACAACAGAGGGAGATCTGGCATGTTATAAACGCCCTAACAAGCAAATCTTTGATTTTCCGCACAACAAATGAGCCATATAAGGGCGACATCCGCTTTTTATACATGTGTTTCCAGCTGCAATATTTTTGTTTTTCTATTCCACTTGATAGTGTTCCTTGATGCACAGCTTCAGCTGCTGTTGCAATTGCTCCTAGAGCTGCTTATGTTGCCCATTTTAACGCTACAAAACACCATAAATTGTACATTTATGTGCTCTCGCTCCGAACACGACAATAAGAGTAATGAGCTCGTTGCTGGTTTTGTTAAAAACAACACTCCTTACAATTTCTGGATCGAAACAAAAACAGACTAGGAATTCTGGCGGAAATAAAGGAAATGTTAGAGGCGAATCAGCATGTAATGAAGAAGATTCTGGGCAGTGAAGGCTTCAGAAATCGCGTCACATCCCAAACAATTAGTTAGAGGGTCAAGAAGCAAACGGAAGTGAGTCCAGGCTGCTGCTATGCATAGTATTTCCTCATTAGGGCATTTTCGTCATGAAATGAGCATTATGATAATTGAGTCCTCGTTTGAACTGGATATGAGGAAGTGGCATGAATTCGTTACGATCATAAGAAGGCATCCAGGATTTTATTACAAATCATTCTGCTTTAGCTTAGCAAATTTTGGGGTCCATGAGGGGCTAAATTATAACACAGCCAGTTAACCACGCATCAACGCTTGGCGACTACTTTCCCAGTAACGTAGCCGAACGACGATTTGACGAGTGCGTAAAAATTTATTAAAATTTTTCTCATCCTCAATTAGAAGGATGAAAATCAAATTACGATTTTTCATTTTGATTCTTCACTATTTTGTTTTCTACAAGCCTCCCTTCAATAGAACTGTAAGAAGCAATTCTAATGTAGTGAGGCAATTTATTCTGCAGAAACTAGTCATGCATAACCTGTACAGTTTATGCACTATTCACCTAGCCATAAAACTCATAAGTTCGTTGAAGCTTTTGGTCACCAACACAACTTGGGGTCGCATGCGTTGTTGAGATTACCCTAAATAAACGTTCCAACCCCACATAAATTCACCCATAGTTAATACTGGCTCAACGCAACTACCCTGCATAACCAGATGCGAGTACGCTATATTACATCAAAAAAATAGGTGCAGCTGATCCAGAGCCCGGAGAAAATTTGGTCCAAATTATCCAATTTATTCCAAATTTGTGTTCGCTTCATATTTATGATATGCTGAGTCTGCACTCCACCACCCGCACATCAGCTACGAGTTGAAAATTTCCGCGGCCTTTAACGCTGATGTCTCATTGCCTATAGGTTCAGCGTCCGTGGTAATCTCAAAACTCAGCAAAATCTCAAACACAAAAATTTTCGTGAGTGCTGCCTATAAATACAGCCTATGGTAGTGTACATCGCATCACGAATGGCCACTGCGACCACGTGTTCTTTCCTAGTGAGATGAGTGACAGACCATTTTTCTGCTACGTAACGAAATCAATGTTTCACGAACAACGATCGTACTCTATATAAAGCGCAGGATATTATTATAACCCGCACCGCTGATGTCTATATGCATATGTTTCAGCTGCTTAGAAACCAATGTTTTACAGGAGGATTTGAAGCCATGGAGCTATACTTAAGAGAAACAAAAGGCAAAAAAGCTCTCTAATGTTCCTGCAAGAAAAAATGTTCCAAGGATGGAGAGGTGATAACTTTCTTCGTAAAAACAGTCTGTACAGATTCTACACAATGGAAGCCTTCTCTCGCCATAGAAATGATGATGCACGAAGTTTTTATTCTCCTTTCCCAATAATGTCAGCCTGATTAGCTTGATTGCTGAGGAGAATTTGCATGATGTCTTCTTTGCGATAATCGTCATAGAGACCTTGAAAAAATGTGCCATGGTGTAGCAAAGGGCAATATGAGCAGGTGCAAGTGAATCATTCTAAAAAGTAGAGCGTCTGTTTTTCAGATCCAGGGGTAGCTATGAATGAATGAATGAATGAATGAATGAATGAATGAATGAATGAATGAGTGAGTGAATGAGTGAATGAATGAAGGAGGGAATGAATGAATGAATGAATGAATGAATGAACGAATGAATGAATGAATGAATGAATGAATGAGTGAACAATGATTGATGAATTGAATGAATGAATGAATGAATGAATGAATGAATGAATGAATGAATGAATGAATGAATGGATGAATGAATGAATGAATGAATGAATGAATGAATGAATGAATGAATGAATGAATGAATGAATGAATGAATGAAGTGAATGAATGAATGAATGGATGAATGAATGAATGAATGAATGAACGAATGAATGAATGAATGAATGAATATGGTGAATGAATGAATGGATGAATGAATGAATGAATGAATGAATGAATGAATGAATGAATGAACGAATGAATGGTTGAATGAATGAATGAATGAATGAATGAATGAATGAATGAATGAATGAATGAATGAATGAATGAATGAATGAATAAAAGGCTGGATGAATGAATGAATAAAGGAGGGAATGAATGAATGAATGAATGAATGATCAGATGAATATCGCTCGAAGATTCCCTTCCTTCCGAACACTGTGAACCTAAATTTAAATTTGAAAACTAAGCTCCTTCCATACTCAAGTTGTGACTCATTGGATGACTCAGATGACTGTGATGACACACTAGATGACTATTTCAACCGACTCGTGAAAGCTGTGGTAGCAGTTTCGAATTTTTCCTGGATATGGAAGTAAAAAAAACAAAGTTACGTTGAAGACAGGGCGATGGAAACGGTGAAGGGAACCGAAGATTAAGTCAGAGACACCCCCTTATGTACTTCCTGGTGATGTGTGGATGATCGTGGAAAGATTAGATGCTCATCAGATGAAAGCGATGTTATTCGATATTTGATGTCCTTGAAATTGCTTTAATGAGGAAGAGGATGTGCGTAAGCGGATACCACTCTTCAGACAACACACGTCATTCTCAAGTAGAGGGTGATTTGCGGGAACCGAATTTCCGCTGAAGGCCATCGATGAAGATGTTCTGAGCTTCTGAACAAGAGAATCAGAGTAAAGCGCCAGGTGCGATCCGACGTTCCCAAATACGTACCCGCCCCCCCCCCCACCCGTCTGTCCTCGCCTATATATAAGCCCCACCCACAAGCGATTATTTCCATGTACTTCGAATAAAATTGGTCTCTGCTCTCTTATAAGCTGTAGTCGCATATTTCTGGTTACTTTTTGTGAGGTGGAAAAGCGTTATTCATAGTGCGTCGGAGTCCTATCCCGTCGAATAACAAATGATGCGTATCGATCCACGTCGGAGTTCGACACGTCGGATTCCGACGTGGATCGGTACGTATCATTTGTTATCCGACGGGATCGGAATATCGTTAAAGGCAGTGTGCACGCAAAAGATTTGATCCCATACTTTTGGAGTGCTTCGCTTTTGTAATAAATATTCTAGGTCCTCACAGCCAAAAATGTCAACTCTAAGGAAACGTGCCCAATAAGTTTAACATTTTGGACATGCTTACTACATCATAAAGAAGAGGGATCAGACTGCTAGAGAATTAAACTTGTTTGGACATTCTTGGACAAATTCTAACATGTTTCCACACAAAAATTCGTGTTACCGTTCTCTGCTCCCTCTTCGGTCTCGACGCTATGCGCATCACTCTAATACTCCCAAATACCGTAGCATCCACCATAGAGCAGGTGCGATGCGGGTGCGATAGACGCAGCCTCTCCGCACATACGCTGTGGTGGAAGCCACCGTAATCTAAAGTGGCTTTCATACATTTGCCGCGGCGGCAGTCGCCCATGGTTAAGCATAGGCCGGCGACGTCGCGGCGGCGTCGCCGCGGCAAGGTTACAGCGGCAAGAGCTTGCATACATTTTTGCCGCGGCGACGCTCGGCGACGTCGCCCAGCGACGTGCGGCAATGATTAGTCATGGGGGTATTTTGCCGCCCAGCGACAACGTTCGCCGCGCACCCACTTTTGCCGCGATGACGCCGCCGTCGCCGCGACAAAAGTATGAAAGGCCCTTAACGCGGCGGCGCACCGAGAAGTGCTGGAGCGCGACAGGACACACTAGCGCAGTAGTATTGGCCACATCGTGACTTGTGGCCTGGTTTCCGTCCTCTTTCGTGTGTAATTGAACATGTGCTGTTCATGAATGTGAGACTAGCACCAAGGAAAGTTTGGAAAAGGCGCAGTTTAACCCAAGAAATGGTAATGAGATTTGATCTCAATGCTTGTTTTACTCTATTTCGAAGTATAATATTGTATGTTGAGATCAAATGATTCCAAAATATATATGAGAAGGTTGAAATTATACGGAAATATCCATTCATCATTTATCTTTTTAGAAGCACTTCGGATGATATATGAAGCTGTTATATTTCAGAGTGAAAATGTATGCAGGTATGTAGTGTATCTGAAACGACCAGGGCGCCAGCGCGGTTGAGATACAGAGGCAGCGCGTATGCTGCTAGCTGTAAAGCCACCCGCGTAACAGTCAAATCATTGGCTGATACCGTGAAGATAACGATTAAACATGAAACGCAGATGAGAGATGATGACGTGGAGTGCTGGCAAACGTGGCCGCCTCTGGATCCCAGACCGCGTAGGCGCGCTCAGTCGTTTCAGATACACTACATGTTACTCTTTCTCAGGGGCAAATTTCCAGGAGAAACTTACCCACATATCATACGAACTCCCCATTTGCTTTTATTCTCCAACATGCCAAAATACGTAGGGAACGTTTGGATTGTCGTACCCGTAATTTACCCTGAAGAGAATGGCCAACTTTTGCTCTTCATCGCAGGTTGTGTGATCGTCTCAGAACCACTAGTGAAGTGAGCTACAGCTTCAAATTACGGGCAGAAAATCCAGTTATGTAGTTTTTGACTAAGTGTTGCAAATTCAATGGTGCTGTACGGTTATCCAGATACTTCACTTCTCATAATGTTGTGATTGCTGTAGAAGTGGTTCTCAGTATTCATATACGAAAATCTTAGGAGTTCCAAACATGATGCCCTGAAGAGCCTGCTGTTTCTGTCCACTGATAGTTTTGTGTACCAAGACTAGTCAGAAGTTCGGTGTTTTGGACCACCACATGGACACGGTGGAAGAAACGATTCTAGGCGTGAAAGGTGATGATAACTGATGAGAATCAGTATTATGTAACGATTGAAAGTCGGCCTTCCCTTTACCAATTCTCACGCTGTTGCTCTTCATTTTGGACCTTGCCTCGGGAGTAAAGGCGATGAGCTTACTTTGGAATAGATCCGAGACGTACTGGAAAGCCTTGGATATGTATAATTCCTGTGTTTGTTATGTTTCGTATTCCCGTATCTGTACCCTCGAATAAATGGGAAAGAATATGATGTGGGAGGAACTGTAAAAGAGAGCTACCGGGCGCTGATTACGAAGGAGCGGAAGGCTCATGATTAGAGCGTGAACTTTGAAAGTGAAATGCACAGCGCTGAGACTCACGAACGCATAACCAAGTAGACCCAGGCTCGCAAACCAACTCTCACGTCTCGTATCTCCTCTCAGTGCGTACTCTATACAAGTTGGTTAGTGGATAACGTTTCATGAATTCTAAATTCAGATGATGTGTTCACGTTTTACCTACCTGTTCAGTTTTCGATTCGTGCATTAAAAATAAAAGTAAGTTTCCCCCCGCAATCCCAGCCCAGAAAGATTGCAGAATCCCAGTTTTGGAACAATTCGTATGCAGTTATCCAAGCCTGCAGTTGTTTGCCTTGCCTTCGATGACGGAGCCGAGCGAATCTAAATTTTTTCTGGAGTTCTTTGGTAATTAGCATGTTTTAATTGATTTGCTTCATTTGTATACTACTGTGGGTATGCAGGCTAGCAAAAGTGATAAATTTCTCCTTGTGATCGAAGGGTTCACACCAACATAAGGAATCATTAGGTTTTCCAGCTATAGTCATGTCAACCGCGTTACACACCAAACTATGCAGCCCGTAGAAGATTTTGACCTGGAGTTTTGAGTGTTGCCAATACCTGTATCTACTCTGAAGTTTCCTCCCACGGTGGAGCCACGGTACGAGGCCGATCCGCGGTGGATTCGTGGTTGCCCGCGATAAATCCGCACATGCCCACGGTGGAAAACCGGGAATGACGTCACTCCCGCGCTATGCCCACACATGTTCACGGTGTATCCGCAAATGCCCATGGTGTATTCATGATAACACTGCTTTCCACGGTGGATGCACGCTTGCGCCACGGTGGCTCCACACATGCTCACGGTGGATCCGCGGTAGAAGTGATAAGATTCATCATGAGCTAAAAAAGAAACACGTGTCGACACGTATGGCCTAGTGGATAAGAGGGCGGACTACCAATCAAGCATTCGAGAGGGTTGGTAAGGTCCAAATCCTATGGTAGAGAAGGGAAGGAAGGACGAAGTGGAAAGCCACATAAAATTCGCATCTGTCTTCCTTTGTTGAACACAGCACAGATTAAATGCGCCTTGTGCAGCTACACCCAAAACATTGAATTGATCTGATTTTTGTAACAGATGACAAATAAAATATGCCTTATAGGTGCAGTCATTGCGGCCGGCCCCACATCGCTCCCACGGGCGAATTACAAAACGAACGCGGGAGGCACCCTAAACAGTAGCTCGAGGCAGGGTTAGCGCATCATAACGATCCATTGCGACACGAAAACAGGGTGAAACCATCAAAAACATCCAGAAGTGGGAAACAAGTTTACATTGTAATCTACTGCCTTTTGAATTTGGATGCAAAAACACTCCTTATGCTCTTAGCTGCCGAGTTGCCCACGTTACAGACGCATCATTGGTTGATATAAAGGTAACGATGAACGCAGACTGATATGCAGACTAGAGATGATGATGTGGAGTGCTGGTAAGAGTTGCCGCCTCTGGATCTCTGACCGCGTCGGCGGCACCGTTGAATCAGATAGACGGTAGTATAAATAGCCCTAAAGATCATTGAAACGTGGTAACTCGGTAGAAATGGGTCATGCTATGAAAATGCTGATAGCAGTTTGATTATAATTTAGATACACATTGAGGTGAGGGTGTGTTTCATTTCTACTTTTCCTTGCATATTCTGTGGTAGAGAGTGTCGAACCACTGTGGCACTTCCATTTTAAAGGAAAGAAAAAATGGTCTGTTCAAAACTCTGGCTGCGTAGCAGAAATTATGTCAAACTGTCAACTTCTGAATAAACGCTGCAAGCAAAGCGTGAAGACATTCAAGAATAACCATCCCCATTAATTGAATGCATCTACAGGCGCGCTTTTCAGACCACGTACATAAGAAGCTCGATGTCAGAAAGTCTGGGACCTGACGCATTGGAGGGTCAGCGGTTACTGCCACGAGGTAGGTCTGTTTCACGATGGTTTCTGTGAGAGGAGGAGATGGCAGAGAAAAAGTTATATGGTTGACAGAAAGTGTGGATTTGAGTGTGGGACTCTCAGGCTTCTTTTGGACTCGCTCCGCTTGCATCGCGTTCATGTGCATGTTTCCCGCTACCGAGTGCCAGCGCACCACTCTAACTGGGTGAAGAATTTCCGAGGCCGACAACGACGTCGTGAGCGTTGATGACGAATGCCGTTTGGACAACTTTGCCTGGCTGCCCGTCAATGTTTTGACATGACTTACACGATCTGCACATGATAACGGCTGGCATGGGTATATAAACGAACGAGGAGAGTAGGCATCGTTCAAATGCAAGGAAGAGGAACCGAACACGGCGGTGATGAAGTTACAGCAAACCCACGAACACAGCGTCCTAACACCAAGAGCATTCTAGCGCTTGAATGGTGAATTTCTAGGATTAGGATTTGCGATCTCATAACCATGCGATAAAAGGTAAACAAACATACTTCTGCGTCCTACTTCCCCTAAAATTACCTAGTCCACAGGATAAGCAATCACTTTGACCATCTTTAATTATATTGGTATCACGGAACCCAGCTTAGGGTACCGCGATACGCTTCCTGTGGCAGCTACAAATACTGAAAAAAAAAACATCTCGAACTTTGATAATCCGCAATGCCCATGCAGGGAAAAGGATGATTCGAAGTGGCCTAATTTCCGAGAACTCATTGAACTACTCAAGTTATTACCCAGTGGTCAGATTATGGTGTACTATGGACCCAGCTCAACAAATGCGAATGATAGGGAGGCAACCATGCAAAGTTTTCTAAAAAGCTGATGTCCATCACAGTGACACTAAGACATATAAGTTTTCAGCATAAGAATTCATTCTCCTCGATTTCTCTAAGTTTTAGAGATTTTGCGCGTGAACGTGTTTCACTGTGTGGGAGTTCAGACAACACATCCAAGTTGACGGCAGGGCAGCCAGGCAAAGTTGTCCAAACGGCTTATCTCAGCGTTGATTACCCGATGAAATTGATCCGAAGTCGTTGCCTTTGACGTCGGCGTCAAAGAGTTTGTGACCAAGAGCGAAAGTGGAATGCGATGTGCCTTGTAGTCTTGTAATGGAAGGGAAACGTCGGACATTGTCCGCAACTACGCCGATCACGACGTCGTCATTGGTGCCAAGAGCTCTGCGCCCCCCCCCCATCCTTCACAAACCACCCATCCTCCTTGCCATTCTGTGTCCGCTCAGCTCCTTCTATTCGTCATAAGTTACATTTATAGTGCGTCGGAGTCCGATGCGGTCAAATAATAAACGATACGTTTCGGTCCTCGTCAGAATCCGACAGACGAGGATCGGTAAAAATAAGAATCATGGCTTATAATGACGGGCTTAGTCTGTCTGAGAGTGTGTTTGAATGTGTGTCTCAGTATCGTGTGTCATGAAATTCTACGATTGGTCAGTGATGGTGATTGTGAGATCATATAAAAGCCTTGGAACCGGTGTGGTTTGGTGAGTGGGGTAGGGATGAGATCAAGGAGAAGGTCAGGTGGTGTGCAACGGGTGCACCGATGGAGAACGATTGCTCTGTCGTCCAAGAACGCCGCGAGACGGGTCCACTGCTGTGATAAGGGTGCGCCGGCTTTCGAACTGGGGGGAACGGGTCCGTTGGTGTGATAAGGATGCGTCGGCGCCCAAAATGGGGGGAGACGGGTCCATCGCTGTCATAAGGTTGCGCGGCTCCCGAAGTGGGGGGATTCATAGGCGGGTTTATCGTGTGATGAAAGTCGCAGAAGTGGGGACCCTTTGAGGTGACTTCCACGGTTATAAAGGTTTGCCGGCTTTCAGAGGTGAGACGTGTCGGATAATACGCAAGGAATCGCCGGTATCCAATGCGACTTTCTCTCCTACATGCTCTCCTTCCTCCTCTACACCTACTTGCTCATTATTCTTTTCCCAACTTTGTCCCCTGTGTGTCTGAATGAACCACCTCCTTCTTTCTGTTTACATACACCACAAGAACCTTATCACTTAACTACCAAAACAGTCAGCTGAAAATAAATCATTCCAAGTGACATCCAAATGTGCATAGCCCCTGAGATTTTGGTTCCCAGGAATTTTTCTTTGTATTCGCTGTAAAGTATGCGAGCGAAGCGAGCATCTGTAGAAGTCTGGAAGTCCGGCGTTAGCCGGACGGGCAGGCTGGTAATAATAATAATCGATAAAAATTGTCACATGTTAAGAAACTCGTCGCCGAACTCGTGATCTATAGTTCATAATTATAAGACACCCCCAGAATTTCCACTCCCGGATTTTCCTCCGACCATGGAATTTTCCCTCTAGTACCACTGTGATCAGCACCTAAAATAACCTTGGTACCCAGTTTTTGAGCTCACGGGAGCAACACTGGTTTTTAATACTTTATTTTTTCATTTTGCACACTTCGCGGTCATGACACACTTCCAGATTTTAACAAGTTTATTTGTCGCAGAATCGAATTCATGAAATTTTGATAATTTATTGAACATCTATGAATTACACTGATTTCATACAGTCCGCTACTCCTGCTCCTTAGAGGGAACCTGTGGACATGTGCTTCGATAGACATCGCACATGCATAACTGCTTATCTCAATTTTTCAGCCGCTCATTGCTGACCGAGGTGCATTCAAAATTAGCTGGCAAGAATCCACAATAGTTCTTCTTCAGAAATACAGTCAGCACTAGTCACAGGCTGCTCCGTTGGCTTTGCTAGCTGGTGATCCAAGTAGGCAACACTCTCCCGACATCGAGGTTTTCCCATATTTCTTTACTAAAACCTGCTTATCGGTGGTTCAAAATGACGGATATTACTCATAGGAGTTTTCTGAAGTCCGGCGCTGCCAGGCCAGACACTGTCCTCTGCTTGCTCAAGTGTCTGCTCTGCGCCAAATAGACAGTAACTGATGACATAAAGGGAACAAAATGTCACAGTTGATAAAGTGACCGAATCCTGTTCTAACAATAAGTACTGTAATTGGTCATGAATGAGGCGGCTATATACTAGACTTCGTAATTACGGTAAATGGAAGAGTCGTTGACGTGATAACGGAAGACAGTCAAGAGCTTGAGGAAAAGGATTTTTTCGAGGTTGCTGTCGCGTTTTTGGGTTCACTTCCTGGCGAAAGCAGACCTGGCGAGTAAGAGAATGGAATGTGGTCTGACAGCGCCAGACATCAGAAAATGCCAGCGAGCAATTTCCTTCATTTTGAGTCACCGATTCATGGGTTTTAGTGAAGAAATATTGGAAAACCTCGATGTCGGGAAAGTGTTGCCTACTTGGATCACCAGCTAGCAAAGCCAACGAAGCAGTCTGTGACTAGTGCTTACTGTATCTCTGAAGTAGGACTACTGTGGATCCTTTATTCTTTTTTATTTATTCTCTATATCGCAACGGAACGGCTGGTATCGTTCTTAATTTGCGGAGAGTTCAGCGTTTTGCCGTCTTCGTCTCCATATATCCGTCTTGTCAACTGTGACATCCTCCGTTCAGATCTTCTTCTTTCGGGCTCCCTTCGTCGTCGAGCAATCCTTCTTCTTCGAGGTCGGCGCTCCATTCTCATGTCAAAATTGATCAAGCAGTAAACGTAAGACGAAGAACTAGGCGGTCACACTGAATGTAATGTGGATCCTTGCCAGCCAATTTTCAATGCACCTCGGTCAGCAATGAGCGGCTGGAAGCTGAGGGGTAAAATGGAGTAAGGGGGGCACTTCGTATTGGTCGATAATATGACCTGTCCTGCATGTTCTGACGCGTTTGCATTCCAGGTAACTATTGTGCGTTAGGATAGCCAACAAGTCAAAGAGTTCTGAACGTGTCAGCAAGCAAGTCAGAACGTGTAGAACAGGCCAAGTTATCGACTTTCGTGAGGTGGCCCCCCATTTCCATTTTACCCAAATTGAGATAGGCAGTCTTGCATGTGCGATGTCTATCGAAGCACATGTCCACACATTCCCTCTAAGGAGCTGGAGTAGCGGGCTGTATGAAATCAGTGTGGTCCATAGATGCTCAACAAATTATCGAATTTCCGTGAATTCGATTGTGCGGCAAATACACTTGTTAGAATCTGAAAGTGTGTCATGACCGCGAAGTGTGCAAAATGGAAAAATAAAGTATTAAAAAACCAGAGTTGCTCCCGTGAGCTCACAAACTGGGTACCAAGGTTATTTTAGGTGCTAATCACAGTGGTACTAGAGGGAGAATTCCATGGTCAGAAGAAAATCCGGGAGTGGGAAATTCGGGGGGTGTCCTATAATTATGAAACGCACTGTATATGGTAAAGGATACGCAAACAGGCAAAAACCTTGCACACCGCTCGACCCGTCATTGAGCGTTTTTTCTTTACGTTTGGTGTGATAGCAATGGTTCTTTCACCTTAGTGTAGCACTCTGCGCACCAACGTTGGCGACGGCCCACCTCCAACATAAGCGACAGCCGGTCGTAGTGATAATCACCTTATAGTCTCATATTCTCAAACCTAATCATCTGAGAGTAATGTTCACGTGTCACTCCGTAAGTACTGGAAGATGGCGGCAGTTCAATTGATGTTTCGTTTCTTGCAGAAAAAGCTGAGGACAAAATGCTAACATGGATGGAGATAGAGGCTACAGTGCCTATGATTGGCAAAAGTGCGAAAGCCAGAAGGAGACCCGTACTACGAAAAGGCGAGCAGATCTTGAAATGAAACGCAAAGCATGCCGGTGCCAGAAGTATGCAACTGTTCTAGTGTCTGGAGTCGCCTTACCACGAGAAGTTCTTGCTATTATGGGCAGCAGCGGAGCTGGAAAGACCACACTTATGAACATACTCGCTTTTCAAAGCAGCAAAGAAGTTGAAGTAGATATTATATGTTTTGACGGAACCTCATGTGCTTGCTAAATGTGAAGCTTTAGAGTAATGGCGCTGTGCTGGTGAATGGAAAAGCCATGACTAAGTATGAAATGCGGCGCATGTCTGCTTATGTTCAACAGATTGACCTCTTCTGCGGAACCTTGACAGTTAAAGAACAGCTAATGTACTCGGTAAGTGTTTCGAAAACTTTACGGGTATGGCATGCTTCACAACGACGCCGTCGCTGCGACCGTTCACCATCAAAACTTCTCATGCAACTGTTCTTACGCCAACACGCAATTCAACGCAAACCGTGTGTTAAAATATGAGAACTTGTAACATTTTGTTCTCATCATTTCCATCCATTTTCTTCACAGCGACGGCGGCTGCATAGTATGGCATAGGCCTTAGATTGTTTTCTGTTATTCTTTTCAACGCGAATACCGACAGTTGCTCCATTTCCATTGTCTGATCAGATCAGTATTTGATTTGACGCCGGTAGTATTGTGAAGATGGGAACTGCATCTCATAGAAGAGAGTAAACAACTACAAAGGAAAAACACTGCAACCTGGAGATATTCAGGCCTTATTACGAATGGGAAATAAATTTTCATATAAAGAAAAGATGGAAAAGGTGGAAGAAGCAATAAAAGATATGAATCTCTTTGAGTGCCAGGACTCCATCATTGGAATTCCAAACAGGAAAAAAGGAATATCTGTTGGCGAAAAGAAGCGTCTTGCTTTTGCTAGCGAGGTTTGTCAATTGACCGATGAAGGGATTCCTCCTTTTTTCATTGTCTTTTGGTATCTTTTTATATAAACAACTTATGAATTTATTTTCTGGTTGGTTGGTAATTCATAATTCTGTAAATGGGGATAATTTTACCTGTGTTTTGTCAGACTTGCACAGACGATTGCTGGATTGATTGCGTCCTTAAGAGGCAACACTACTAGAAGATTCTAGGAACTTAACAAAACATAGCACCACTTTACTCAATCTCTATCGCAGCGGAACGATTGATATCGCACTGCATTTGCGGAGTTATACATTCGTTTCGCAATCTTCGGCAGTCTATGCTTCCATCTTTCTCTTTTGGGCTCCTCTACGTCGTCAAGCCATATTTTTGAGGTTTTGTGCTCGGAATTCTCGTCTTAGATTAAACGTAAGTCCGACACCAAAATGTGCGTTCTCTGATACTTGCCCACCTTTCTTGAATTAAAATTGATCGGATAATAAACGTATGTCGGAGATGTACGCGATCCGTTGGAGATGTAGACGTACGACCCGCACTGGTCCGCTGCGCATTGGATCGGAGTCTTCTGTACTAATAAAACAGGTGCCGGTGCACCTCTCCCATACAGCTAGACCCGTTGCTCAGCGTCCTCACCACAAACCGACTCGGGCTCGCCCATCAAGTCACTTCGGATCCATTTTGCGAATTTTTTCCCTATTGCAGACTGAGCGAGTTGTGGATCCGTTTCTAGTATTCTGCCGTGAACTGCGCCACTGTCGCTCCTTCCTTCCTTGCTTTTACCCTCTATCTGGCTCCTATGCTTCTCTGTAAAACACTCCTACTCGCATTCTGTCTTTCATATGACACGATGAATACAGATCAATAAGCCCCAATAAGTAATGAATCCCATCCATTCCCATCACGGTAAAAACACACATAAGGCACATAAGTCCTATAAGCGAACGAACATGAGAAGTGCATCAGTCAGATAAGATAGATGTATGATAGAGTGAAAAGTTGCACATTCTCCGCAAATGCCTCCACACCCTGATCATCGTGATGTCTTCAGATTTTCCTGGAAGTGACTGAGTCTCCTGCACACACAAACACAAAAAATGCCAATTAATAGTGAGCATGATGAGCGATTCGAGTGTTTCTCAAGATTTTGGCCAACATTAGCACTTGGGCAATTTCTTCTCCTAAAGTTCCTTACGAAATAATTCCTCCTTCTGGAATTTGTGGCGGACTTGTGAAAAAAAAACTTTCAAGTCACCTGCAAAAATTTCACTCCAATTTTAACTCTGTCCTTGTTGATTTTGTGATTATAGAAAGATCAAAATCGCTATAGGGTGGAATCTTTTCAGATACTCACAGATCCAGCAATCTTGTTCTGCGATGAACCAACAAGTGGATTGGATGCTTTCATGGCCCATCAGGTATCCTACTGCACCCACCCAAGATATGCTGAGACTTTCGCTGGATTAGAGCGGCATGTCACCTGCGCTCCAATCTCAAAAGTGGACGGTCTTTGGGTGCCGTTTTGCTGCCCGCGTGACTGCTATTGTGCTGCCTCAATTGCTAGTCACTTGCTATTTGATTGCTATTCTATTGCTGATCGAGAGCAAGAAAAGCAACCGAACACCAAGTGAATGACAGCCCAAGGGCAAGTTAAACGTCACCCAAAGATCGCCCATTTTTGAGATTGGAGCGCAGATGACATGCCGCTCCAATCCAGCGAATGTCCGAGTGTCTGTACTGGCTCCTGAGGACTGCAGTGTGAGCCTCGTAACTTTCCTAAAGGAAAAGTTCCCAGCAATTTGAGCCGTGAAACACTCATGAAAATAGGAAATAGTGTTGCTCCATTGAACCCTTGTTCTTTGCGTCCTCCCTTTGACACATTTTATTGCACTTCAAGAAGTCTATCAGAAACATATTATGCAGTATGCATGAGCAAACCTGGAGTTTTTGGGTAATACCTGAACATGATTTTTTTCGAAGTGGAACAACTTACCACCTTTCTAGTGGTGATAGACAGAAACAACATTACATTGACGTTCGGAGCTGATATATTTCAAGCTTCGTTGCCTGTCTAGCAAACTGGTTTGCAACATAACTAATTGTAAGCAAGCGAGGTCCGCCAATTGCATTTCCATACATGATGCGGTGGCTTACTGAGGCGGTTGGGTGGCGCCTTTATTTTAGGAGGATGGGTGGCTCCCTCGTGTGTAGAACACGGTTAGGTACGGATCTTTATTCGTCCGACCTGCACCTAGCGGTGCAATGGTAGAATGCTCACATAAAAGGGGCGTGGTAAAACATATTACATAGAGTATCCGGGCGAGGCCCATAAACATATCACTAAGGTCATGGACAAGGGCTCTCATCTGAACGATGGAGAAGCACATTAGATACTATAGATTACTTCTAAAGGCAGCGCCGCTTATACCGGCACAGCAAATTTTGATCACATGGTTGTTCACTTGTTCCCGTGTCTGACAATGGTGAGTTGCTGTGACATCGTACTCGATTTTCCACAACTTTTTTACAGTTGATCCGCACTAGCTGCAACTTAGCATCGGTAATTTGTTCTTCTAGTTTCCATGCGAATGTCTCTGCATCGCTAATTATCTGGTAGAAGTCTGTATCCGCGTCAATCTTCTTTATCTTGAGCAGTATTCTTTCCCGCTCAATCTTAGATTCCTGTTGGGAGTACAGCTTCTCCATGCTATCGACTTCTGATTGAAGTGAGTTTATGCTTGCACGTAAATTCGCAAGGCATGAGGTTAGAAAACGCAATGTTTTGGTGCATTCGTTATACCTTTCGTTGTCATTTTCTGGGTAAGTTATTTTCTCACCGCACGCTTCATACTTCTTTAGTATGGTCACGAGTGCGATCGAGCTGTGAGAAATCGCTACTGTGCGGGAATAAAGCGACATAGTGAGCTTCCCGCGAGAAGAATCTTTGCAACAAATGCTTTTGAGCCTGTGATATACAAATTGGCTGCGTTTAAGCCCCCAGTATTGGTTTGGCTGTTTTTGAGCCTGCTACTGCTAAGTGAGCGAAAATTTAGGGCCACTGTAGCCCAAGGTCAGGTTTGGCTGCTGACCTCTTGTGCGTTTGCTGGGGGCAAACTGCGAAAGGATGTAGGGATTGCGAGTCCCAAGGTTAGATTTGGCTAACCTGGCGTGCAGTTGCTGGGAAGCAAGGCACTTTATCGGACCGTATTTGGCCGATGCACCATAAATGTGGTGGCTTACTGAGGCGGTTGGGTGGCGCCTGTGTATTCGGGAGGATGGGTGGCTCCCTTTTGTGTGTGGCACACGGGTTGGTCAGGATCTTTATTCGTCCGACCTGCACCCGGTGGTGTAATGGTAGAATGTTCACGTAAAAGGGGCGTGGTAAGGCATGACGTTTAAAGGAACTGGGCGAAGCCCATAAAGATATCAGTGAGGTCATAAACAAGGGCCCTCATCTGGGCGATACAGAAGCACATTAGATACTACAGATTACTTCTGAAGAAGGTTCCGCTTATACCGGCACACATAATTTCTCGAAAAATGTATTGTGTTCAACTAAAACCAAAAAGGCTATCAACTGCGCAGGATTTTTTTTCGATATAACCGACAATCTTATCATGATACAATTATTTGAAGACGGACGCATTATCAGCGGGACCACCCGTTTGGATACCTTCAATACCTAAACTTACAAATAAGAATGGTATTAACGTTTCATACCGCACAATGCATATTCAAACACACTCCACCTTCTGTATTGCCAAACAACAAAAATCTACCTTACTAACATCCTTTTACGCCTTTTGTGTAGACTGACAACTTTTTCACTGCTTCGCCGGTAAATTGTTTTGCTGAGCAAATTTTCCTCCCGAAAAACGTCCTTGATGTGAAAAAAATAAAGAACAAAATTGAAATGTCATTTGAACTGCTTCATCTTTTCTGCTCAAGTACATCACAGTATCACACCATAACATCGTGAAAGGTGTAAGCTTAGGTTGTGACCGCTCTACGTGTAATGGCTGATAAGGGCAAGACAGTTGTTACTGTAATCCACCAGCCTGGTAGTCAAATATTCATGATGTTCCACAGGTACATAGGTAGTCAATTTCAAGCGTTTCAGCTTCTTTTTGTGCGTCTACGGCACATTTCAGGGTTTGCTTTATGGCTTTGGGCAAAACGGCCTATCATGGAACCGTGAAAGACTTGATAAAATTCTTTGCCAGGTTAGATTTCCTCCATATACTCGTATACTATACAATAAAATAGTGATTAGTAATAGTAATCTCATTACCATTTTATACTATTCTCTTGAATTTACTACTATATACTACTGATCATTATAATTTAAAATGCTTAAGCCTTGGAGATCCCACTTTACGGGTGCCAGAATCTTACAACCCAGCTGATCACGTGATTGCAAAACTCTCGGTGTCCAAAGACACAACGGATGAAGATGTGGAGCGAGTTGAGGTTGTGCTGGTTGTTGCTTGTTTACGGCAGTTCACGCGACCATCTTTCTTGCTTGAATCGTTCCAATCTTTAAGTTCATAACGGCGATGTTCCATGAAAGTATCATGGGCGATGAGTTGAGAGAACTCATATGGGCTGGATCAGCAAAATTTGAAAGTTGCAAGGAGGAGGAGAACGAGAGACGCAAACATAGGTTTGTGAAATCCTATCTGTTGGTTCTTTCGATCAGCACTTGGAAGTGAATAAACGACATTGGCAATGACTGGTCTTTGACAGGAAGCTTTTAGGCATAATTTTCAAACAAATATTACTACTTTCTTGATTCCGACATCGAACTCAATACAAAAGCCAGCAATTATTGTCATATTCGGGAAAAATGCTAGCAAAAAGACTTCGGTGGTTAGAGGAGAGAAGTGAACCAGGTTTTAGATACGCAGTTTCAATATGGATGCAAATGAACGTTTTATTCCGCCGAGCATTCCTCACTACTATACGAGACCCAGTCTTGTTACAAGTACGGATACTGCAAGTTGTGGTGAGCACAGATTTGGGTACTTTTACGTACGAGAACGGTTTGAAAAGTTCCCAGAATGATAATGAAAACAGAGCAAATCGGATGCAATCAATATCTCATTTTCTAATCCGATCCCCCTGAAGCTCAAAACACGTGGTCCAGTCTGTTTTCAGTCCTTCATTCTCTGAATAGGGTGCATTTTTTCAGTACTCAAAATCACTCGATTAATCGCTTGATCAGAATTTCTTCTTACACGGGGAGACCTTTGGCTTACCTAACACCTAACAGGTAGTAGTACGAGGAAGCTAAGGCAGGAAACACATAGGATGTGATAGAGTTCAAGGGTTTCATTCGCACAATTTTTTTCTAAGTGGTAACCCCTGCATTCGTATTCCTTCTGACATGGAAGGGTAATTTCTTTTTCTTGGTCAAAATCGCGCGCGTCACTTGAGTCTTACATGACGTGCTTCCAAAAATAATGACGAATATTCAACAATGACAGGTTTTCCATCATCTCCTTGAAACTCTCAAAAACTGATGCCATCACCATTCCACCTCAGTTAACAGTGCTTTTTTCTTCAGAAACAATTCTTCCTCTCTAACCTACTGTTTCGGTCGCCTTTATTGTAACCAACGTGTAGCGTTTAATCTGATCTTAGAATCCCCTTTTTGACTGGAATCAAATTCATCCTTTCGAAATATTTGGCTGAATTTCATGCTGGATAGCGTTTTTGTTCGGGATTGATCAAATGCGGCACTAATTTTTGAAAAGTTTTTCAGACTCCACTCGTCAGATAAAATAAAAATTAGTCGGTCTGAACAGATACATTTGGCTCGTTTTTTTTTGGCAAGTATTTGTATCCCATATTTCAAATCCTTGTCAAGAATGTTTTTTTGATTGTTTGCTTGAAGTCGTACGCGAGATTGTTATGATCTTTATCCGACTGACGTTTCGGCAAGTTCGCCTTCTTCAGAGCCTGGAATGATGATTCCGATTGCAATCTACCCGGTCGAACGCCTACACAAATCTACGGAAAAACAAGACCTAAACCTCATATTCGGCCACAAGGCCACGTGCAAACAGAGAAACCGTACCTTATTGTTAGCGGTGATCCACAAGGTGGGGGCGTTGGGTGCGACTGATGGATGTTTGCCTAGGGCGCTTAAGTACCTACTGTAGGTCAGAGCAATAGGCTGAAGTAAAGCGAGAACTCTCGCATGATTTGGAGGCATTCGTTCTTCCGACTTTCCGACTTGACAAGGAGTTTATTCAGATTTTGCATTCATGGACTAACCATAACAATTAACTTTACAGCTACGTTTGCAGATCACCTCAGTAGCAATAGGAATAGTAAACTTCCAAACAGAAGTTTTCGGACCATCGATTCAGAATCTGGAGGGTGTTATGTATAACTGCGTGCGCGACATGTCTTTTCTATTCTTTTTCCCATCAATAAATGTGAGTCGCCTGGCTGTTTTCTTTAATTTTTCACCAACCGCGGCATCCTATTAGTTGCAGCGGATCAATGTCTATTCAGGCCATTACAAGTGAATTGCCTTTGGTTTTGCGAGAGACAAAAGCACGCATCTATTCAGCTGAGGCATATTTTATTTCAAAGTCATTGGCGGAGGTGCGATTTCATCTTTTTGGAAATGGGTTCTTCTGGACAAGGGGATTGACTGTTGAAGTAAGCCGTCAAAGAATTTCAGATGCCGCAGTATATCGCTCTTCCATTGATCTACTCGGTGATTCTGTAC
>JARK01000200.1:95431-108661 GCA_000688135.1 Ancylostoma ceylanicum | reverse complement strand
TATGAATATCTTTAGAAACTGTAGGAATGCCAATTCACTGGAATTACTCTGGTAAGGGGTAGAAAAAAAAGCGCTACACTTCCGCAACGGTATGGCCGCACATTCGAATGTCGAAGGTAGCCACAAAATTGAAAAATAAAAATGAAATATCTTCCTCATCCGCTGATTCTTTGGCACTGGCTTGCTAACGCCTCTGTCTTTCATGAGAGCTCCGAGCCTTCGTGTCCAGAAAGAAATTCGGAACGAATGGCCAATTATTCTTGGCCGTATGAGATTGTCGTGAGGAATTCGATGAAATCCTTTGCAGAGAAAGATTTAAAAGCAGAAAAGAGATGGAAACAAAGGTGCGGAGCTTCGACAGAGTATAGCTAAAAAATAAGCCAAGAATTGGACCTGAGTTGTTTTGTTTTCATTGTCATTCCGGAAACTTTTCAACCCGCCCTCGTATATGTACTCCGGGGTGAACTTCATTTTTGGTTGAGCTTCGGACTTCTCCTCTTTACTTATGAGTACTAGAAAAATCCTTGCAGAAAAAATGCCTTTTTTTCTAGCTTCCGCATATTCGAACAGTACAAAAAATTATTTAATTGATTTAATTGATTTCTGAAAATGCAGACGATTTGCAGCCGAACAAAGGAGACCAAGCAAGGCGTTTTTGTACTTCGAGGGGTTTCAAGCTACACTCACATTTTTAAGGAGCGGGTGGATTTTGTGATAACTGCGAATATGATTCATAACTCGTAAAGTTCCGAATTTCCAGATGTTGAGCAAGATTTCAACAAGAATACTTATGCTTTTCAAGAAACCCTTCGTGAATGTAGTCGACTCAATCTTGCTCATTTTTTGAATTATGTTTTTTAAAATAATTTCTTCGGCAATGCAGTAATCATGAACATTCAAATTTGTTATGAAATGCACAATCTGGCGCATCATGAAGAGTTGGAACTGCGACTTTACGAAATTTATGGACGAGCGATGCCAGGATTATGCGCCACGTGCATCTTTTTTTTATAAAAGTTATGATCGGAACTGAATGGGGTGAGTAAGTCAGTTTATCCTGCATCCGTCCATTCTGTACTATATCACACTACTTCGTACTGACTAGTAAATAAATAATTAAGCATGCAAAAGGCAGCCGAACATAATAAGATTAGAGCTAAACAGATAAATTACTTCATAGTTCGTAAATCAGAGAAACGTTGTATACGCTTATTTTTGTTCTTCTTTTTCATGCATTAATTGCTGACTATTGAAAGGATTTATTGCTGAGTACTACTTATTGTCAAGATAATATTTTGAGCAATTTTATTTTGCCGAAAGGTTTCTCCCTAGCTGAACATTTCCGCTCCAGCTGCTCTGCCACTGCTCAGGGGACAATTTGCGTCTAGTAGTTCCTCAAATTTCCTTATTTACTTCTACGATACTTAAATTTCTTTTTTTTTAATTCATTAGCACTTTATTAATGAACCGTGACTATCTAACCGGGATTATACCTGAGGCATTAGAAGGCCCGAAAGGTATTTACCCCGTTTCGAGTTAACAACGGTGAAAGGCACTTATTCTTAAAGAACGCATGTACCTGTAATTCTTTTTGTATGAGTTTCCATCTCAATTTTCAAGCAGAATGTGCACTACGGTACTATGAACCTCACTGAGAACCACATTCCAGAGGCAAGTTCAGGGATCCCAATAGGGTACAAATTCGCTAACCAAATCATAAAGTCTACAGATTCCGGCAGCTTCTCTATCTCCGAAATTTGCCCCATTCTGCCAACAACACTAATCCCTTCCCAACGCCGAGCACATGCTCTGCACACAATTGTACTCTTGAGCACAATGTATTTACACTCCAAAGAGTACTCCTGCGCATGCCTGAGATTTATTAGGTTGATTCATAAGTTCTGTCCCTATATGCTTATCACATTGTGACTTGCTATTCAAAGATCTATTGCTGACCTAACCTGGATTGCGAGGAAGGACTATGTATGCGCTACTGATAAGTGGCCATCTGTCTTGAATCCTGCAAAGATGGGCAAGGAACCTGCACCGATAGAAATTCATCTGCAGCAGTGCGCACCATTTTGGTTTGTTACCAGCGTAAAAGAAACTGAAGCTCATAAAAGAATATGCATTGAGATTATAGAGGACGTTCTCATTCTTGAAGCAGTGGCACCATGCTTCGATAGGTTCTCTTGCGAAGATAATATGCTTCGAGATACACCATGTTTGAAAGTCCATTTGAGTTGAATTTGGAGGCTCTGAAAGCACGAGTGAAGAACAGCGTCCGGAAAACCACATGCCTATTGGCGTGTGCTTTATTGTGCTTTCAATCACCCCCAACAGGTGAACCGTAAAGAATTGATTCCGTAGATCTGCCGGGTCGAAATGTCCCGCATGATGTCACCCAGCGAACAAGTGTAGAAGGGTCAGGCACCTTTTTGAACTTCTGGGCAAACTCAATGTTTTCCTGATTCAAGTAATTCAATGACTGAATACAAGTCCTTGGATGTGTGAGCTGCTGCTGAGTGTGGCCGGTACAGGGTACGCACGGGAACAGCAGCGTTAACCTCGAAAAGCCAAACCAACCCAAAAATGAACTTCTCCTATGTGTATTGCGGAAAGTTTGAGCAGTTGAGTGCTGGAGCCTACAATAAGAAAAAGGTACTGTGATGCGTACAACTTATGTTTAAAACTTAGCCTCTGATATGGAAAAACTTGGCTAGGAATTCTACTTGAAGACCAAAATCTTCTTCACGCGGGACGATGCCCCACCTATACCTGAGAATTTTAGGTATAGTCTTTTGAAGATACCTGGCTGGAAATTACATGTACTATCCATCCGACATTCTCGATCAAGCCCTATCAGACTACCACCTGGTTATGTAACCAACAACAACCTGCTCACCAAATGTAACCACATGGGATCCGTGGTATCAGAGGTTTTCCTGTCAAAATGGACCTCTTTTTATAGCAGCGGGATCGATGAGTGGTCTCGTGGATAGAGCAGGGTTGTTTACATAAATGGCCAATATATCAGTGGTCGATACCGCATTGTTTCAAAGTTATTTCATTTTGAAACAAAAGTTGCCTATGGGGACAGAACTTATGAATCAACCTGATAAAAGCAGCTGTTTATCTCTACCTTCTAACATGTATCACAAGGACGCGAAAAGAAAAATCTTAAGAAGATGTTCAGCTGAAAACTCTGTAAATGACTGTGTATGGGACCATTCCAAGCTAGTGAAGTTTACTTCTTGTAAGTTTTTTTTTCAAGTTTAAAGACCTTAACTTGGTCGAAATTTCTACTAATTTGGTATTCGAAGCCTTGATCTTCTTGATAAAACGGTGCTAGCGATCAATTCTTGGTCATAAGATCCACAACTTCGACCAAATCCTTCCTGCAAAAAGGCACCTGGGTGGTATGATGAAACTGCATTTTTACCCTTGGTTTTCTACCCGGAGGTTATGTCATACCATCCAATAGATCATCATAATCATCTTAAACATAAAAGGACCACAGCTTTTCATGAATTGGAAGAACACTCTAGGTATAATCCAGCCATAGCAAAAATGAGCAACGTTTATGTGGAACATTTCTGAGCATTTGAAGGAGCGGTGAATATCTTCTACATATTTTCAAGAGAGAGAAACGTCATATGGAGACAAATGTAAAATAAAATAAAAATATGATCTCCAAAACATCTACCCATTCGTATTCGACACTTAAATTACTGGCAACTAATTGAAATAAATTTCTAACAAACAGAATGCGAAGAGGCGAACCCTCATAGTGGCGGAAAATTTATTTATTTCCTCCTCCTTGACAAATAATGATAATGACAGGGAAGAAGACAATGTTAACTTGAGGGATCGAGAACTATACCGCCTTCAGAAATTTCAATTGTAATAAATTCAAAAACTCCCTTAGTTGGTGAGCAGCTCAGACAAAGGGACTAGGACCGGGTGGCTGCAGCAGATAACCCACAGGTGCTGTACCTCCAAGACCGACATGAATTTAGATATAGACATACATAGCGCTTATAGGAGATAAAAGACTTCAGAATCCTCTTGCTCGAAGAAGATGACAGTGGAAGATTTATCGTTCAAAGGTGAACAAGATAGGGCTACATCGGACGAACTAGGAGTGCGAGCGATTCGTGTGATTCATTCCCGCCTCATTGGCCATGGGAGGTAGATCACATCGTAGTCTTCAAAAATATGGAATCATTTTAATGTGAACATTCATTTGTTCGAGGATATGAGAAAATATGCTAGAGATAAGACCAAATGAAATCTTGTCAAATGGCCTAGAACCGACATTGGGAAAAATGACAACCGCACGAGCCTGAGACTAGGTAAGAGGCTACTTGGGGTATTTGAGCATGGAAATGAGATCATCCTGGAAACACACTGACTAGGCTATTCTACACGGTATGCAGAGAATTGATAAGCGTTATAGCTGAAAAAGTGGTAATGTGGAAAATTAGATCCTTATTGATGTCGTATGCATGGTACGGAATTATGTACAAGGTGACAACAAAGTCTTTGGCGAAAAGTTGCATAGAAATTTTTCCTGGGATCTTCGCCAGACAATTAGTGGCAATGCTGTTGGTTGTGTTGCATGCATTGATGCCAACATATCTTCAACATCCGACACAGTGCAAAGGTCTCTGAGCAAAATGACAGCATAAGAAAGTAAACTAGTCTGAAGGTGCGGTTGCTCATTTCTCATAACGCTTGGTAGGAACCTCGCTTTCTCCCAGTCTCTGCTCACTTTTTGCAGGAAAACTATTGAAGCTCTTCAGATTTCTTCAAAATTGGCATCTCCTATGTTGTTTGAGCAATAATATTGGCTAAGATAATTTTTGAAAGGAATTATCCAAAATGGCTACATCCCACCGCATTGGTTGATGTAGCTCTCCATTGCAAAGGAGAACCGACATGAGAAATGCTGCGAATAATGCCCGAAACGGTCCTCTATATTCCACCAAAAGTACAGATTTCTGCGGCAAAGGCGTCGGCAGCTGGGGTGTATTCAGTTCTGAAAGTGGGTGGCTCATATCAGCGTGGCCGCCGGATAAGGTCTGCCATGATTTCTTGCCAGAAAATTTTGCTAGAGAACAAATTGAAAGGCATTAATTTTTCGAAAATGACCTTAAGTGGAGGCAATTTTATTGCTAGCAATATGTCCTATTGTTGTCCTTCTTTGGAGCAAAAACCACCAAGTGTTCATCTGTTGCAGTTTTCGCGAAAACACAGAGGTGAAGTCAGTGCTCAAAGTATCGATGGAGGAATCCGTGATTGTGTTTTTTTTTTGCTAAGTCCCAACCGCATATGCATGCATGAAAGGGACCTTTTAAAGCAACTTTATAACTGCTTATAAAAAAAATTCATGAGACATTGGTTGTGAGGTCACTTTGGTGACTATCAGACATTCACGAAATATTCCTCATACTCCTTGATACCAACATATCTGGATATACCTGAATAGTTGCTTTATAGCGCAGTCCTTTACCTTGCTTCTATAAAATTATGGGACCTATCGCTGAAATTCTGTGAGAATTGTAGGGTTGAATTGACCCTGAGGGGGTGCGGGCTCAAGGTTATCCGGCTCGTGAGGGTTTCCAGGCCTATATCGGAAATTCTGGAGGCTTTCTCAAAATCCTACTAGTGGTTTTTGAAGCTCATGCATTGGGTAAACTCATATTAAATTTTGGTCCCCTTGTCTAACCTACAGGCATTTTTACGGCTTGCAAATTATGGCCAAAGACTTTGTTGTCACCCTGTATGGAAGATGATTTGTCAACGAATCGCTTTTTTTTTTGGCCTAGAATTTTTTCATTGGGGTTATTTGATGTAAAACATGGATATTATAATCGTGTTTATCACGCTGCTTAATCAATCAAACAAAAACAAATTCCGGTAAATTTCGAGGAGAAAAAGCGAGATATGGACTAGTCAGACTGCCATTTCCTAGGCAAGATTGAGATTTTCTCGTTGTTTCTTATTGTAAACTTACCTTACCCCTGTAAAAACGGGGCTAGCGAAAAAATTTAGTGCGATTTTCGTGGTCAGGGCATCAAATAACCTGCTACATCAAGTCTAGATGGAAATTTGCATAGAAATAGACTGACGACAAGACATCGTTTATAATTCTGTGTGCGTAAATGAGGTTTTTTTTCAACAGAGTAATCATCAAGACTGTTTCAAATGACGGTGCTCATTATTAATGCAAGAAATTCTCCAAATTCTCCAATTCTCTCGAATTATGTATATGGCTCAGCAAGAAATACACCAAAGAGAAGAAAAAGCAGGCCAACCATGAAAAAATAGCCCATCCAATTTATCCGACAGCAAATCCCAAAAGGCAGCTGCCCGAACGCAATAGTGCAGCCTTAATGTCACCTTCGTTCGCCAGTTTGCACTTACTGCTACACTTAACATAATTTACGCAGGCAGTGCAATATTCCAGTGCACATAGAATCATTGAAAGAATAGGGCATTCTCGGCGAATTACAATTTCAACAACAGAAGAACAATTATCTCGATATGAAATTCATTAATAGCCTTATTATGATTGGTCATCTATTTTGGAGACGCAACACCCGCTCAGATGCCAAAAAGTGAGCCATAAGACATTGAGTATAACGAGGTACCAAGGGTACAAGCATAAGCCAGAAGGACCGTCAAGTCGTATACACAGCTGCAGTGCAAAGAACGCAGGAAAATCATTTCCTTTAACTAGAGGGTGGCAGTCATGAAACATGCAGTGCAGAAGAATGCCAGTATACGAATGGAAACTACACTTAGGGACCGAATAAAACTCGAATAAATCATTAGATCTAGTGATCAATTCGGAAATTCACCCAAAAATTCTGAATGTTGAAAGAAGAGAGCCCAGGACGACTTTTTATCGCCTCTCAAATGTTCTACTCCTTCCTCTTTTCGGAGGTTTAGTTTATTTGAAATTGATTTTCAAGTTCGAATATATCCAACGCATTATTTAGTCCTCAGAATCGATCCGCACAATTTATACATTCAGTAAATTAGCTGTTAACATGTGGGCCTAGTTACTAGAAGTAGACCCGAATTATGGACTCACGCAACTGCCGAGACAATCTCCTGCTCCAACCCAGTTGTGCAAATTCTAAGGCAAATCCATGAAATGATGATCAATCTGCATATTCAACAGGGACAGTGTAGAGCTGAAGCTAAGGTTCGAAACTAAGGAGAACCGCACTCACGTATGCAAAGAAATCCCCATGCAGATGAGGAGAAAATCCATTTACCCAATCTCCAGTATGTGGTTAGGGAGCAAAACCGACAATTAGGTACGGATTATTCCACTTTTTCAATCAGTTTTCTTTTATTAAGCTCTTAACTTTACTTTTCTAATTCACCTTGTTTTTGTTAGTAAAGCAGAGTAGCCCACAGTTAATACTACATTCGAAATAATTTCAAAAGACTAAGGATACATTTATGAAAATATTAGTAACTCGTTTTACCAGTCCAATTTAAGTAACGATTCAAAAGAAACACAAACACAACATCCACAAACGTCCTGTAAAGAAAATAAAACTCCGCTATTTCGATATCAAGGGATTTTTTTCCGCAGCTTTTTATTCACACTTAGAAGGACAACATGTCTCATATTTATGAATACAGAATACGGAAGATTCATCTGTTCTTACAACTAATGTACAAGTAATATATTATAATAGTACAAACGGTTTTCTCGCATCCGTAATGAAAATAATTTACTCTTGATACTGTTGATAAGAAGAAATAATTTAAGATCCTCTGAAACCGAGCAGCATAAAATAATTAGGACAACATTAAGAAATGTGCTGCAGCTCTTGCCAGTGTGTGCGGAAATGAACTTCTACCACCGAGACAGTTATGGCGAATACACCCAACCTGTATCAAAAAAGAGGTGCAATAATATCAAATAGATGCCATAGAACATGTGTCTGCTTAAAGAGTTTCCAGTATAACTTCAACTGCGCCATAAAAGGACCTGAGACGCTCCGGGGGCTTCTCTGAAACCAATGAATTTGAAAACGAACAAAAAAATGTAAAGGGAAGAAACCATCGGGATAAAAAATCTCAAACTTTCTCACTACTAAAAAACAAGAGGGTGTGTGTGTCTGGCATAGGAGCATTGGAATCCTAGAAACTCATGCTAGAATCACCGCATTAAGCATCGCTTTCACCAACTCAAAGTGAGATATTTTTCTTTCTAAATTAAAAGAATAATCTTGGTATCAAAATCACACTTTTCGAAGTCCTTGCAGAGTACATGAAGTTTTCCATCTGCAATGTTGCAGTACAAACCCTCTCTCTCCTTTAATCTGAGAATGCCCCAAGAATTTTATTCAATACACATAGCGAAATGAAGCTCCCACGCACTGTCGCACCATAGCATCTCCCTATTATATGTGCTTTCAGATTGCGCTCATTACACCGTGAAATACTGCTTTAACTAGCACCATTCCAAAGCATCTGCTACTTTTTTCCTTCCTAACATACTGTACTTACCGCAAAACATTCCTCTGTTCGCAATATTGTAGGCGTACTCATCTTGTTCAACAGGAAACCGCGCGAATGGGTACCAAGCACGTGGACTGAAGGCCAGAGCATGTGGCAGTTCTTTCAGAATTCGACATGTGCCTCCAGGTATCCAGCCACGGAACACACTCCTAAACGGAAATCTAAAGGGATTCACGATGTCCAACATGATGTGTTTTTTGTTCGTGAGCAAAGAAGTGTTAGTCTTTTCCTCTTCTCCATAGAGTAATAGAAGATGACGTTTGAAGATAACCTATTCAAATCCCAAATTCCACCTCCTGCCACCTCTCACCACCTGCCTCTTCTTGGGAGCGAGAAAGGCCAAAATGAAATACAGAGAATGCAGGGCCTATTCGGCACTACTCAACTAAAAGCTGCAGTCACAATCGCAACAAAGAAAAAATTACCATGATGTGTCTACCCGGCAGAGATAGAAAACATTTTGCGTGTTCTCGCTACCTCCGAAAGGCACTTGAACTTCACAGACGCATAGGGTAATTAGTTTGCACACGCCTTCATCATCCACGTAGTTGACATCGGTCTGCAAAAATGCGGTCAAGAACAATAGCTTCTAGTTGCGAGGAATAGACCAACCTCGTAATCTCGAATTCCTCTATAGCAAGCCCCTTTCAAAAGCTTTGAACGACGAATAAAAACGCTCACAGCTCTATCAATCAGGTTTTCTATGCACACTACATGACGAGATACAAATAGTGGTTTGCGAAGTCCATGGAGCTGGTTTGGATCTGCAAACTTATTGAGTTAACAACGTGAGTAATTCTAAATTAGCATTGAAGATCCATATTTTTATTTTCGTTCCGTGTACAACCCTTATACGGGAACCAAACACAAAGGTAAGTTTTTTTGGCACTTATTCTACCAGCCAGAAAAAAAAGAATAAATGGTAGCAGGATAACCAGACGTGCTTCGGGAAGCATCGAAGAAAAAGATATTAAAAAAAAAAGCCAAAACCTAAACAAACAGATGATATCTGTGCAAGAACAACCGGAGGCGCTTCTATTCAGAATTCAGTTGTTTTATATTAGATCATATTTGTTGTTTGTAACACTTATTCAGTAAATCAGAATATGTCGTACCCACCACTGAAATTTCCTGCCTCACAGTCAACTAAGCGATAGGACATTCGTTCAAACTCTGCCTCCTGCATTACCGAAGATTCAACACAAATTTCTTCGCCCAGATCAGCAGAGACTGAATGAGGTTTACCGCCAAACGCAGGTCCATTATCGCTCCTGATAACTCTCCACACCTGGAATCAAACGAAATCCAAAAGCACTGTCTGTACTTTAAAATTACTGCAAACGTGCTAGAATGAACTTAATAAATACCTTCTGCATGTATTTTAATTTCAGTGGGAGTGAATCAGAGAACAGAATCATAAGTAAAGTAACACCGGTGTTCAACACAAATCCATTAGCATGAATCCTCAAATAGTCTCTGTAATGAGCTGATTAAGAAAGGAACTACCACAGTGAGAATTTCATCCTGGGACTTTATTATTCCTTTTTAAGAGCCAGTATGCATTGCACAACAACACCACAAAATCAAATCTGGAAATAGTGGATCCTAACGGCACTTTCTTTGACCAAATAAACGAGGAAGAATCGAAGGAGGCAATACGACGACATCGGAGGTCACGCAGGAAAAAACCACAATTCCAACAAAACTTCTCTTGTTACTCAAAAATTTCCTCAGTTATAAAAAATGGAACAACTCCAGACAATTTCAAGCTATCTGCGTACTCCACGTGAGTTATAGCACCCCACGTCGCCATAAACAGCAACATCCATTTTGGATACCAATATTTGGGGAAAACATCGCTGACTCCACCGCTGTACGAACCACCGATACTGAATGTGTATCAAAATCTATATTGATTTAAGAGGGCGATGCGGGGTGCTACATTCTATGGGAATAATAGCAGCAGCCTTGGAAGACGGAGCTCCTTCCCACCTATTCGCTTTGTCCTTACAAATATATACATTGATTCGAATAGCCAAAAAATACATAAAAAATGGAGGAAATCTTCTGACCACTTACTTCCTGATCATGCCATCTCCTTTCGGACTTTTCCGGCAGACGATTGTAGCCGACGAGGTCAAACTTAACCGCAGCATGAGATCTGGGAACACTGTGACTACAGAGAAAGTCGATGACTCCGATAGACCATTTTTGTATGCAGAGATAAAATGTGATCTACAACAGGTTTGGTATAATTTGAAATGCACACAAGCCGGCGGTAATAGTATCTATCAAAGTGCTCCGATAAGAGAACAATCAAAAACTCACTGGTTGTATATAAAAGAAGATATAAAGCGATTGAAAGGATGAAAGTAGACACGTACTCTCGTGAAAGGATTGATTTCGGGGAGATATAGAAAACTACGCTAAAACAAAAAAAAATCGCATAGATTCTGATCACGCTAAGCCTGTGGACAAAATTCATTCTCACGTAAAAAAAACTACCTGAGTAGCGCACTCTGGAGATAGCTCGATGAAGTACAGCATGGCCTCAGACCTGACCAAGCCAACTCGAAGTGCAACCAAATATGTGGAATCACAGGATAAACCAAGAAAAGCTCCGTTTGGCCCGATGAAATCACTTAAACACCAAATCGAATGGAGGCCACATCAGCACCTTACGGCACTGTAAGCGCAAGCCTTTACAGAGAAAATCACATGCATAAAGAATACGCACTCACAATGGTTCTCGCGGAACGTTGAACTCTTCCCACCTCAGCATTTTGTAATTATAACCAAAAAATTTGGAATAAAATTTCAGTTTAGATAGAGTGATGTCGGCGCGATAGGTTCGTGAAAGACGCTTTCTCCTTCCATACTTCTGAAAATTTTAGAATGTCATTATCGAAGACAAAAAAAGCAAAAAAAATGAACCAAAACAAAGTGCCAACACCAACATTTACAAAAAATCAAAAAAAAAAAAACGCGCAAATCTTTCCAAAGGAACAATTCCTCATATTCAATTTCCAAAAAACATGAGTGATAGCGAGTAAAGCATCTACAAATTTTGCTTCACCCTGAATAAAAGTTTGGAAATGTTCACAATTCGCTAACATACCACAAAATGAGGTGGAATGTCTCTAAGTAGAATCTTCCTCACAACTGGATATGATAAAAAAATTGAACTTAAGAAAAACTTGCCTCCAAATGGTGCTACCTCACACTATGTCCATTTTTCACTCATGAAAGGGTAAAGGCAGAATGATTACTTAAGAAAAACTTGCCTCCAAATGATGGTACCCCACACTATGTCCATTTCCCACTCATGAAAGGGAAACGGCAGAATGATTACTTAAGAAAAACTTGCCTCCAAATGATGGTACCCCACACTATGTTCATTTTCCACTCATGAAAGGGAAACGGCAGAATGGTTCGGATGGCGGAGAGGGGAGGGAGATGAGAAGTCGGGAATCTAGATAAAGGGTGTCATATTCCTTGACCATATTTGTGCGTATGTCATACCAGTTCTGCCTACTACTAGAGGCCGACTGCAAGTATTCTATGAGGCCTTCCCACCTGTGCCTTCCCGCCGAGTTACAGCTCTCTATGTTCAATAGGAAAGATTCAGCACGAGAATTAGTGAAGTGAGGTTTTCGCGATAGAAACGGCCTTTTTTTACGTGTTTTTACCGACTTAATCGAACCAGAAGGAAGGATAACCGCGGAGAAGCGAAGCATATTGGCTGAAAGCGCAACCTTTTACTGATTGAAACTGCAAAAGAATTGGCACTTCAAGTGACTAGATCTCCTGTTATTCATGTTCATTTACAACCATGTCTATGAGAGAGTAAAATTTTTCGGTGGAGATTTTTGAGTTTGCACGGCCATTCCCACCCAGTCCTCCGAGCCCAGAGAAAGCCATTCTGTAGAACTTATGCAGCTGTATTCTACCCCCAAGTTTCGATTCTCCATGTTTGAGAGAAAAGATTCAGCACAGGAATTACGGAGATAAGGTTTCGTCGATAAAAATGGCCTTTTTTACATGTTTTTATCGACGGAGTTGAATCGTAGTGGAAGCAATTGCTGAAAAAGGACCTATATAGCACGAAAGCGCAAATCTTCGGCTATTTAAAACCGGCAAAAAATCGGCACCTCAACGGGCTAGATTTCCTGCTATTTATGCCCACCTACAACCATGCTTCTGAGCGAGCCAAAATTTTAGGTAAACATTTTCGCCCGTTCAAACTGCTAGTCCTACTCTGTCCTGCAATCAAATAAAAAGTCATTTCGTGCAGCGCGTTTGATTTTCTCGAATCCGCTACAAGTGTACGTCATTTTACGCCGTGCAAAAATTTTGGCCCCGGAAGGGATCGAACCTTCGATATGCAGATGGTGCATATCGATGTATTTCGCGGTGGGATTTCAGGCTAATCGCTTGAATAATTCAGAACATGCTAGCTCGGAACGATATTTGCTTACTGCGCACATTTTTACGTTCTGTAAAAAAAATTGGCCTCAGAGAGGACCGAACCCTTGACCGTGTAGGCGTGGACGAAGGTGGTAGAAGAGCTTTACGAACAGTCTTCTGTTTACAGGCGGTCCGGCAAGAATGCAGTTCTGCTGTTTTCTTGTGGACCATGGACGGTTGATCCCAGATAACAGCTCGTATGCGAGAAGGAGT
>JARK01000200.1:71088-94969 GCA_000688135.1 Ancylostoma ceylanicum | reverse complement strand
TCCAAATGTCCGTAGACAAGAGTTGGGACCGCGGCGCGGTTTTCCTCCGCGTCTCTGCCCTGCATGCCACGCTGAATCCGTGCAGCGGACAGCGAGAGACCCGCGCCGCGGCCCCAACTCTTGTCTACGGACTTTTAGAGTTGACTATATGCATGTAACAGCTCGTATGCAAGAAGGGGCGGGAGGTCGTACTTTCGCCGGCTAAAGGGGGGGGGGGTTGTCGTATTGGGGTCCACTTTTATCATCACCACGCTTGACCCTGCTTCTACCTGAGGGAGTTTGGTTGGAATTCCTAATTGGCTAGAGTATTCTTGGAAACAGAAGAGGATACAAAGTCTACCCAATCGGTTAAATGGCAAAATTAGCTGGCTGCTCACTTGCTGACTCTTAGTCATTTCACCTTGATTATTACATATCTCCGCCAGCAGCTAGCATCGAAAACACAAGAACGGACTTCACGGATTTCGTGGAATGGTATAGAAGGAGGGATTGAGCCGACACTATAGATCCCTGTATAGTCACGAATAAGGCAGATGCAAAACGGTGAAGAAGCTAAATTGGTTACTTCCACTACTACACCTGTGCAGTGCTTCAGAAATCAGACCAAGTAGCCACTACTACCTTCATCAGGATGCTCTCCACCCATTTTCTCTTCCCCGCATTTTATGTTCGATACAAATGCACTCAAACCAATGCTGCTCTGCTTTTTTATTGCCTACAGCCAGTTCCTTTTCGAGGATAAAGTGAGGAGCAAAAGCCGAATAGAAAGTGCAAACCTCTCGACTTTCCAAAGCAAGCACAATGTTCGATGGACCCTCATTCCCTGAATATCTCAGCATCGCGGCTCTTGCTCCATCTTCCAGATCCATGCACTTGTGGGCGCCTTTTACTCGTGTTCTGAAACATCCAGAATTGAATTGACAATTGAAGACGCATTTCTGAGCAGAAATACAGTTATCAGATTTGGCCGGAGTGTATCAGAGTCACAAAAGCAACAAAACTGGAAAGAAGAACAACTTCCCTTCCGTTCTAAAAAAAGAGACGAAAAAAAAAAAGAAATGAAAATTTGAAAAGCACGGGCTATCACGATTGGAGCCCAAAGTTGTTGTGGAGCACGTAAATGCCTACTTCGCAATCGTTCCCACGTTCACTACTCTCTGGTTTCTGATGTTGGGCACGTCGTTAGCATAACAGATTGTGTTGTCAGCGCTCATTTCTCGTATGGCTCAGTACTTGTAACACTCTTTACCCTTATTTCTTTCAGCAGCGAATGGTTTCCGAGAAGACGAATGGCGTATTGCTGGCGGATTTTCCAAAGCTTCCACTACCTCAGAATCGTGTTGATGAGCTCCTAGAGTCTTCCGTGGATTGGGCACACGTGATTTTTACTCAGATTTTTTCTTGTTTCATTTGTGGCGATATTTGTCGGAATATTCTTCTTTATTCTCACAAAATCCTCTCTAATTTTCCGTGAAAGGTTATTACAGACGCTGATCGCGAATGTCAACAACATTTCGCATGCTCCCTCTGTTTACATTCCGAAATCAGCATTTTCCTCAATTCCTTTTGTTTTTTTCAAATTTTTTTCCCAATTATATACAGTGGGTGTCGATGGCGGTGGCCTTTCCGTGACCTTGAAGAGCACGCGGCGCAACCGCGCCGCCCAAGCAGAAATTCCCTCCGGGACAACAACCTATGAGATTTTCTTCATAATTAGTTAGTTGTTTTATTAATTAACATCAAATGTGATGAACAACTATAGAGGAGATCCAGATTCGCCACTGCGGCCACGATTCCATTATGAGCGGAGCAGTCGCGCCGCGTGCTTTTCGAGGCTGCTGAAATGCCACCGCCATCGACGCCCGCTGTACCTACAATTTCATTTCATTTCATTTATTACATGCGCAGAACACATGTGGTGAACATAAATCAAAGAAATGAAAAAAAAAACATGTGATATGTCTCCGATGGGAACAACATTTCAACAACAGCTGTAACTTGAAAAAAATCATTAAAAGTAAAACGAGGTAGCATTACGTGAAATTGAGATAAAACAGCACAAAATTAGGACTGAGATAAAACAGCATAAAATTAGGACTTCACAAATCTGTCAACCAATTTGGAGAAAGAATAAAAGCTAGCTGGTAATAAGTTTTTGCTGAGTTTCCTAAATTGTGACCCGGCTCTATGCACGAAAAACGTAGATCTAGTTTTAGTCTTGGCTAAAGGTAAGTCTAATTTAAGTGTTGATCCCCTTGTGGACGATTGATAAAGAGTGAAGAAATTTTGCACTTTAACAACACCATTTAGAATTTTGAAGATCATTAGCATATCGTTCCTTACTCTTCTGGAAGCAAGAGAAGAAAGGCCAAAGATGGTGTTCCGTCTATCGGCTGGAGGGACATTGTTGTAATCCAAGCCTCCTTTTCGTAACATAAGTTTCCTTGTGAAGCTGTTTTGGACACTTTCCAGCGCACTAATGATCATTTTCTTTGAAGGGCTGAATATTGTGGTGCCATATTCAAGAATAGGTCTGATGTAAGTCTTATAAGCTTTAAGAATAACAGCTGGATTTTTGGAATGAAGTCCTCTAAAAAGATTGAGCATTTGGAACATAGCTTTGTTTTTAATTTCGCTACAATGTTTGTCAAAGCTTAATTTGTTATCGTAAGTGAATCCTAGATCTTTAACCTCATTCGCTACAGTCAGATCCTGGTTATTTAAGCTATAACGAGCCAACGGATTATTCTTGCCAAGATGCAGAACCTTGGTTTTTTCTACTGATATGGGAAGTTCCCATTCCTGAGACCAATTATAAAGAGTATCAATAGCAGTTTGCAAGTTGGAAACGTCGCTAACAGCTGACAAGGGAGCGTATATTTTAAGGTCATCGGCAAACATTTTACAAAAGACATTCAGAGGAGACAATAGGTCAGGAATCTCATGTGTATAAATATTAAACAGGATAGGGGACAGCACGCTTCCCTGCGGGACTCCACTAGGACAAATCCTGGGGCTAGAAAGGGACCCCTGCACAAATACTTGGAAAGATCTATTATTCAAAAAAGCCGCTATCCACTTGACAATTCTCGGGTGAATGCCCACAAGAGCTAACTTCCTAAGAAGTTTGCTATGTGACACTCTATCGAACGCTTTCGCGAAATCGAAATACACTATGTCAACTCCTTCTCCTTTCTCGATAGCCAACGTCCAGTCATTCAGGCACTCGAGCATGTGCGTTTCAGTGGACTTGTTTTTCACGAACCCATGTTGCTCTTTAGGTAATATCGAGTACTCTTCTAAATGGTCGGTTATTCTCTTTTTTACTATTTTCTCAAAAATGCGAGCAAAAGGTGACGTAAGGCTGATAGGCCGATAGTTTTCGGGTTTGTCGTGTGGTGTTCTTTTAGGAACTGCAACCACATAGGAGTGCTTCCATCTGCTAGGTATGTCAGCATACATGAAGCTATAATTAAAAATAAGCTCTAACGGGAAAGCAATGCAATGAGCAACTTTTTGTATGAAGTAGAATGAGAGGTTATCTGGGCTAAGCGAGCTTGTTTTTTTCCACTTCGACAAACAGTCGAATATTTCATGCTTAGAGAACCAAAGAGAGTCTGCCATCTCAGGATAAATAGAATGAACGGATGACAACACATCACTGTCGCGTGGTCCGCTGCTGGGACTATAAACACTGGCGAAATGTTCCGCAAGAATTTCGGCGCTGGTAAAATTATCGAATGATCGCTTCCCAGACTTATCCACAAGAGAAGAGGTCTTATAGGTGTTCTTGAGCTTAGAATTTATCATTTTGTAGAAAAGTTTAGGCTTACCGGAGTCAATGACTTTCCTCTCTACTGATGCGTTGAACTTAGCCAATTTTTTGGAAAATTTATCATTAAGAACTTCAAAGGCCTTGACATTCTCCGTTGAGTGGTTGATCTTAGCAAGATGCCACGCTTTGGTTCGAATTGAGGAAAGCCTTTGTAAATACGCAGGAATTCTACACCCCGATAGGGGTTTCCTCGATAGGGGGACATACAACTCAACGGTTCGCTCTAGCACAAATAATAACAGCTCGTACATGTCATTTGCTGAAGAGAGTTGCGCGAAGGAACCAACCCAATCGATTTTGAATAGGAAGTCACAAATTGCACCGAAGTCAGCATGCTTATAATCTCTGTAAAGACAGGTATCCTCCACAGGAAATGGAATATTGAGCTGAAATTCTATCCCATAGTGATCACTGGTACCTATTGGAGAGGTGACCTTAAGGTTACGAACCAAGTTTGGATCGTTACAGAGCAGTAAATCCAGAATATTATCACAGCGGGTACCTTCATTAACAAATTGGACATATTTGTGGGTATGGATAAAGTCGAGAAAAACCTTGGAAGCTTTGTGGGTACAAAAGGGAGGATTATTCCAACTGATGTCCGGGTAGTTGAAGTCACCGCCAATTAGACAAGGAAATGAGCAAACAGTGAGATCACTCACGGCTTTGACCAGCTGATCGTTTTTTTGAACGGAACAATTGGGAGTTCGATAAACACCAATGACTCGTAAAGATGCGCAGCGAAAGAACAGATCACAGCAAAGTATCTCGTAACTGTTGGTGACTGACTCTTTGAAAACTAACTTATAAAACAGTTGATTGCGAAAAAGGAACAGAACACCACCTCCAGTCTTTCGTGGCCTGTCACACCGGATATCGATATACTGAGAACATATGGGCCCTAACAGGGGGGCTGTATTCAGGGAGGGTTTCAGCCAGGACTCAGTAATAATGATAATATCATAACTGTTATTCACAATTGAGAAAGCCAGGTTTTGAGCATTTTTCGCGAGCGAGCGTATGTTCGTCAGAAAGCAGCTTAGAGTGTTGACAGATCTCCGAGGACCTAATTTTAGTTTAAAGCTGGTATCGGAATGGACACGAATTCAGAAGGACCAGGAGGGCTGGACATAGTTTGTGAACATAACGATGAGTTAGCATTCACCTGGGGAGTAGCAACAGAATTGATCACTGGAGAAGAACGAGTATTGTTGGGATGTGAAAAGGAACGAGATTTAAGCCGGAGGTTACGAAGAGATTCTCTTTCAGCCTTAGAAAGTGATGGTCTGATATAAACGCCGGGAGCAGGAAAATACTTCAAACGTGGGGCATTCCTAAGGATTTTGTCACGATAATAGCGAGAGGGGAATACAACTTTCATCAATCTTGGGCGCCCTGGGGATGGCTTCCCCATCCTGTAATAGGCAAGGGGACTACATTCAATAGAGAGATGGTTAAAAATCTTCCTCAAACAATCTCCATCATAGATACCACGATTGACAGCATTGGGGTCAGCAGATTCTGGAATATTGGAGATCACAATTGATCTTAGCCTTTCCTTCTCTTCAAGAAATTCAGATATCACGACATTATCAGAAATCTTAACGGATGATGGGGGATCGTGCCTAGTAGGTTGACTTGGGGCAACGGATGCACTCTGAGCTAACTGGGATTTCGTGGCAACAGCAAGATCGGCTTTCAAGCGACAGACTTCGTCCGACAACTCACGACACTTGTTCACAACACCTTCCATCTGGTCGGCGTACTCAAGCACGAAGGAGATGACAGTCTTCAGGCAGGAGGGAATCGAGTCGTCTTGACGAAGTTGGCCGATGGCTGTGCGTATCTTGCTATCCATTCGAATTGGCGAGATGTCACCATCATCGAAGCGAAGCCTTTTGGCACCCTGAACGAAGCTACCCGACAGCGAGGAGTCCATCTTGTAGTATAACGAAGAAGAATGATTGACGATTTACTTTACTAGGTGGCAAATGTAATCAAAAGTTTGTTCCGCCACAAGAACTACGTGTGTTTTTGGCCTAGAGATCAATCAATCGATACGCGGCTCTTGATGGCCTCTCCTAACAACAACGAACTTGAACGAATAGACCTGTAGCGGTGGCAAGTGTCAGCTAGTAAGAGACGCTCTCTGCCACAAGAGAGCTCGTGAAGCACAGGAGCAGACGCAGGAATAAAGAAGTCGTCGGAAGGTAAATGTAGATGTGGTACAGGCGAAGTAGCCAAGAGAGGGCAAGGGAAGCCACCGCGCGCGGTCGTTGCAACCGTGCGAATGAATCGCCCTACAAAAACGGGTCTACGGCACAAAATGGATACGATATTGGTGTTTAACTCCTCAAATAACCCCCTAACTCTATCATCCAAGGCGAAAAACTTTTTTTTTTTTTTGAATTTTTTGGGTGCGCTGAAGTGGAATAGGGCCTGGTTATCTGCATCAAGGGTCACAAGGAGACAAAGAAAGTGAAAAAGAACAAATAAACAAACAAATCGGACTCTCAGCTCCTCAAATGGAAGAGGCTTCTTATCCTTATATTCAATTCTTCAGGCACATGGACTAGTAATGAGGACGAGAGAGCACAAGGATAGAAGTGATATTTGTCAGACAGCTCCTTTTGCGTTGCTCCCAACACCCTTCCCACGGAAACTCTTCGAACAAGCTGTCAAGGTTCAGAATGTAAGTTGGACTCTTATTCAGGAAATACCATGAGATCACGCAGAAGATGCGAATTTCAGCTTATCGCCACCTTATATCATGAGATTGCGTACGACTATGATTTCCTCATAGACTGCCATAAAGAAGTGGTTAAAACTGATTCCTTCACCAAGGGATTGATAGATATTCTCAAGAAAGTCAGAGATGAAGGTAAGATACGCAACTATTTCAATTGTTTCTCACTTGATTTCTCCTGATTCTCAGGTCTTGCACAAAGAAAAACGCTTGCTATTCAGCGATCGGACTATATGTGCCATAAGGACCAGTTCTCGTGCGAATATACTTTAAAGCAGGTCGTTCTATCCTTCTATTGATCCCTTACAAAACAAGTTATCCAATTATTCATTACAAGTGCTCCGACTCGCCTTCGGCAAGTCTCGCACTTGCCCGCTTCGCGGGATTTTTGGCTTGAAATGCTGTTTTTTTTTTTAAATGAAATGTTATGTTTTGGTTTTATCTCAAGTTCGTATTTCGCTCAAAACAGCCTGATCTTCCGGCTCACGTAGAACACTCAGTCTCCTTTTCGTGCTTGCTTCGCTCGCTTTACCTGCTCGCATCTCCCGCACAGTGCGCCACTCATTTTACATTCATCAGAAGCTCGTTCTTTCGCACATTCCTCCCTAATTGTGAACCAGTTCCTCTGCGTCATTCTCACTGCAGTATGCCCTCGCCCCGTACTGTCAGCGACCCAGTTATTCTGCACCTTCCCACTACGACGTGGCAGCGCACCCCCAGCCTAGCTGTGGACCCGTCGATTGACCATTTTCCGCATCACCAAACGCCGGCGCACATCACATATCGATGGACCCATTTCTCAATGTTTTCATCTCCGGACTCGGGTGCACCTATCACATCACTACTCACCCGTCTGTCACGTCTTTCCCTAGNACAATGTTATGTCATTATCACATACAGCGAACTCCAAACGGCCATAGACAAGGGGTGGGACAGCGGCGCGGGCACTCTAGTTGTCTACTGCATCTCCCGAGGCCTCAGGAAACCACGACGTATTGACTTTCCTCCGTGTCTCTGCCCAGCAGTCACGCTGTCTCAGTGCAGCGGACAACCAGAGTGCCCGCGCCACGGTCCCACCCCTTGTCAACCACTGTTTGGAGTTGACTATATTATACTATAACATATTGTAAAACATATTATTATAATAGAAGTGCTCCGACTCGCAGTCTCGCACTTGCCCGCTTCGAGGGATTTTTGGATTAAAATGCTGTTTTTTCGAAATGAAATGTTATGTTTTGGTTTTATCTCAAGTTCGTATTACGCTCAAAACAGCCTTATCTTCCGGCTCACGTAGAACACTCACGCGTTACCTGCTCTCATGTGCCACTTATTTCACATTCATCAGAAGCTCGTTCTTTCACACATTCCTCCCTATTTGTGAACGATTCCCTCTGCGTCATTCTCACTACAGGATGCCCTCGCCCCTGTACTGTCAGCGACCCAGTTATTCTGAATCTTTCCCACTACGACGTGCTAGCGCACCTCCAGCATAGCTGTGGACCCGCCGATTGACCATTTTCCACATTGCCAAACGCCGACGCACCTCACAGATCGGTGGACCTATTTCTCAATGTTTTCATTTCCCGACTCGGGTGCACCTATCACACCATTATGTACTGGCCCGTCTGTCACGCCTTTCCCGACTGTGTGCGCACCCTTGTAGATCCGTTTCGAGCACCCTCCTGGGAAGTGCGCCATTGCTGCCGCTCTAATCCTTGCGGTTTTCCCTTCATCTGCCTCCTTCACTTCTCTCCAAAACACACACACACCTGTATGTTACTTTTATTTGACTTGATAAGCGCTGACCAATAAACACCAGGTCTCATCCAATTTCACTGTGATGTAAATCATTGTTGGTCTTTCGAGCGACGAAGGTATACCATGGTGAACCCGCCACTGTGGTGCAATGTATATCACCAAGGATTTAGAAAAAAAAAAACAAATGTTTTCATAGCCGCTGCTCCTCCGCACGCAGTGGGCACATGCTGTCCGCGGTTGGGTCGACTACTTCAACACACCACAGCCCAACAATCCTGGGGCATTATCCAATGCTCACAGGTAATTTGGCCTCACAGACGCGGTGTGTGGTCCCCATATTGCCCGGCGCCACGGCTACCCTAACCGCCGAAGGGCGCTGGGTCTTTGGGCAGCAGTTAGCTGCCACCTACATCTGATGCAGCCTAAAAGAGGGTGGTATTGACCAGCTCTGCAACCTCGTTCGAACGTTTCCGAACATTTTGGACGCTGAAAATTTGGATCTGGGGATTACTTGACGTGCTGATCACGAATTCCGCATCCACCTAGCACTATGACATGATATTGTGCGCCTACAGCAGGTGGACTGCTGCACCGCCCATCGGCTGAGCTGCGCCTCGTCACCTATGCATTATCGTACGTGGTGCGACGCGGCCCAGCCAACGACTGAAGCGGCTTGAGCAAAGATTTTTGATACAGATACACCCTCCGATCAGATGAGCCTTTCCAGTGTTCTTCGGAAATGACACAGCTCATGCTATAAACATGTTTACATGGTCGGATCTGATACGATCTGATAGTGGTATAACCGCTCACCAATTCCTTCAGGGCAAAGTGCGTTTCACGTCACAAACTCAAATATGTAGTAGTTAGATTTTTTATTCTTTTTCATACTCGATAGAAGCCTATTATCTTAGCCCTATCAGATAGGTTTGCCTGGTTACAAAATAAGTATGGTTTTCATGTGCGGAGCATAAGATAACTTCTCTAAGCAAAGTTTGGGCTGAAATTTTGTTCTTTAGGTATATGGGGCAGAGCTAGCCGACTAACTAATCCCTAAGGAAGATATCGACTATAAACACTAGTCATAGGGTCAAGCCCTCGTAGCCTAACAATAATATGGCTCATTACTTCCACAATTTTAATTTGTACAGTGGGAGCGAGATAGCATAGTGTTGCCGCATCTTGCTTAGAAGACTTCTCAATCGAAGTCAATATCCTTAATCAAGGCAACCGCATCCCTTAACGTAAGCATGTATGTATAATAAATACAAGAAAAACTATATTTTCACCCAACTCTACATCTCCATTCTATCTTCCGCAATAGAACACGTGCTGAACTCATAAATTAATGTCGGACAAAGCGCACATATCAGTTTAACTGGTATGGCGATCCATGTCAAGGTTGCAGTCTCGTCTCGCTTGCGGGAAAATGTGAGAGTGGATGTACATATCTCGCTCTATGGAAATAATGCACAGTTATGAATGCTACGGATGCACTTGTGCGCTATTTTAATGCATGATAAATGGTTTAGATTGAAAAGACTTTTGGTACGCAATATTGTGGGCTAACAGCATACAGAGAATTGCAAATAACACATTCAATCCTTCTATTCTTTAGCGATTTCGCCTGAAAGCCTAGCCGCACGCTGCCCAGGGTTTGAATCTAGGATCCTTACGGATGTTCAACCCAGACTGAAGTTATATAGTCCATTCAACCGGTAGTCGGTACTGTTGGAAGGAACATGGACCGAGACGCGGTCGTTTTCAATCAGTATCGAGTATGCTTGATGGTGCACAACCGCACAGCTTACCTTCAGTCTGTAAATGCATCAATGCCGACCTTTCTGAACCGCATATATGTTTTCTTTGAGCTTAAAGTTACTGAGATGGAGGAAAACGGAGAGAAATGTGCAAATGTGAAATTGATTCAAAGAGAATTTCATTTAGATCGAAGTGAACAACATCGCATCAAGCATGGGAGCGCATGCTGAAAGGGTAGGTTCAGCAGTTGACAGCTTTTTTTTTATTGACAGCTCATTCAGTCAACACTAACACTATCACTTTCAAGCGCTAGGCACTAACACTTTTAAGCAATTCAGGTCACAAAAATGCATCGGCGCACCATGACAGAGCTCGGCTACGACAAGGAAACAATTGAGAAAGCAATTCCGAAGAATGAGCCAATAAAGCTGATTGCTGAAGCTCTTTACAAAGCCTGGTATGTCAGAAAACAGACTCATTTTCTAGCAAAATCCCCAGCAGTATTAAATTCTAATAATTATCCATGTAATGGACGTCGGATGCTAGCTCTCACTTGCACATTTAGGACATTATCTCGTTTCAGACGCGTGAAATCACTATAGAAATTTCATACCTGTTTAGGGAGCTGTACTCGTCTAGCAGTGCTGTAATTCTTATCGTCGTAGAAGATCAAAACCAGAATCAAATCGATCAGAAGCATGTGGAATACGCTCTGGAGGATCTCGGCGTCCCGGTGGATCAAATTGTTCGGAGGACGTTGACACAATGCGAACAATGGTAGAGGTGCCATACTTATTGCATTTTCTTAGTCCTATAGCATTTAAATTGATGGAGATAGTCTCTGTCGGCTAGTGCTTACCAAGGACTCTGTAGTCACATTTGGAGTGCATTTTAGTGCTAAAATTGTAGAGAAAGTGGCAAGGATATCCTATGTGGATACGTTCGCGTTACCCATGTGAATATTGATCCGAAACCAATAATTCGCCGTGTATAGTCTGTTTCACTGCGAAAGTTAGTTGGAAAAGCGCCAGAAAGAAGGCGCAGGTGGGAAAATGCGCAGAGATTGGAGACAGTGACGAGAGAAACAGCTATACAGGGGGGGGGGGCATAAGTTATTGTACATCGTTTGATCGTTTATTTCTCTGCGGTAGTAACATCTTTCGCTCCGTGCTAGGCCTTGCCTAATAGAGCTGGATTTGCTCTATTTTATGGTTACAAATATGCCTTGGAAACTTGCGAGGTAACGAGAAAAAAATTTCTCGGAAAATTTCACAGCAGATTTTTGGTACCGCCAAGTGCCCTGATTCAGCCCGCAATTTCCGAGCAAAACAGCCACAAAAACGGTTTCTGTCAACGGATTTAAGTGCGATAAAAAGTAATCTCGTACTCTTGAAGCCTATTTTGAGGTGTATATGCAAAATCCACTGAAGATCGGGGTAGATAAGAGCACAGGACGAGGCTGTTCCAAAAATTGCTCGGATGAGAAAACCAAGCCTTGGGTTTCGAGGAGCACAACTGGCCTGTCTCGGTACTTATTGATGAGGCTCCATAACCATTTTGTAGCATTTTACTCCTAGCTTTCAGATCACGTCAACTCCCTGGCTGCGCCCTGTCTTCCGGTGAAAAAAATCCTCGAAAGCAAATTTGGTGCAAATTGGCCATGATTGGGAACATGGTGTAGTCGTGGTTCTTCGCTCCTATATTTCTCATAATCCATTTGTATGGAAAACCCTGGATATCGTTAAAAAGAGCACTTTCTGCGCTTCAAAACGCATCTAGGCAGTAAACCGGTTTTTAAGGATATGCTGGATTTTACAGGAGAAAATGCCACAACAACCTACTTTTTCCAAAAATCTGTTTCGAGACCAACTGCTCGAAAGCAAAACCTTCCCAGAAAACCGGATTTTAACTGAAAGATATTTTGAACCTTCCTCTATTCGGAAGAAAAATGAGCGGAATTAAGCATGGGTTCCTGGCGGAGAAATAAAGGAGCAAACGCTGTGCAATAACTTATGGCCCCCCTGTAGCTGTCATTTCGGCATCATAGTTGCACTGTACCCATTATCTGAGTGCGTTCAACAGCTTATTGTGCTCATTTTCTACCTTTCAGTCTAACTCTCTCACCAGAACGCCACTTATTCCTCTCTGGCTCGCGTGTTGCTGTCGTCTACTTCCGTGCAGGGTATACGCCGGATAATTACCCTACCGAGAAAGGTACCGTCACCTAATCGAAGCATTTTCCCAAGTATCTATATGTTCTAAGAAAATAGCCTCTTGTTGACTTGTTTCGCAAGTAAAAATGTTACAAATCATTACAGAATGGGCTGCTCGACTTTTGATAGAGCGATCAGATGCGATCAAATCACCTTGGATCGGTCTTCAGGTGGCGAATACCAAGAAGACTCAACAGGTGCTACCGCTACTTACTAAAACCAATAAATATGGAAGTTCAATGACTGGCTGACGACAGATCTTCTGATACATAACATTTAAACTAGTCGTCTGTCAAAAGTAGCATGATTATGAGAAGGGATCACGTTTTTCGAAAGCATGTTACGTATCACAGTTAAGGTTCTCGCAGAAGATGGAGTAGTGGAAAGATTTGTTGGTCACCCACGTGATGCTGCAGCGATACGTTCAACTTTTGCCGGACTGTGGGCTATAAACGGTGATGACCCGGTGACACAAAAATTAATAAAGGTAACTATTGGGTTGGGCAATAAGTTCGTGCGGTTTTTCGGGGGCACTAGAATTACTGCTTTTCACGAATAACGTCAATCACAACAAGTGATTTATGTAGCCCCTTTCCTCCGCTATTAATGTTATCAGAGACGGAGCAGCTCCTCGGTTTCCCTCCCATGAAAAGCCACATTGTTTGGGACGACCCAATTTGTGACTCTCGATTGCAACTTCTCAGTGGAACTCTAAAAATTGCCCAAGAAAATAACCAAAATAAGTGGTTAGGGACTGCTTCAGGGTTGCAGAGATTGTATGAGTGAATTTATCTCTTATTCTAGAATGTCGGGTACCGTTCTAGTGGAATTTGCCCAATGGTGACGCTCCCTTTCAATGTGAGGGATCACCTCATACTGAGCCCTTCGAAGTTTTTTCGCGAACTGAAATCAGTTGAACTTGGTTTTCGCTTGAATTGGACATTCCTAGTGGTTCTTATTCACATCTGGAGCAAAATCTGGCGCGTAAACGTCTCCCTGTTCCAAACTCCACTGTTGGAAGGGGGGACATCTTTTGGGCTAAAATTAACCTCACTGAGGCGAGCATCCATTTCTGCGCCATCCTCTCGACAGTAATAGCTTCTCTTTACTTGTCTTTAATATCTGTTGTCTTTTGAGCTCAATTGGATTCTTGATAGAAGTCCAGCACTATGAGCGGTCGGAGGTTGTCGTCTTAGTCGAAATGGTGCTTCACACTCCAGGCGATAAAAAAATGAGGTGTGGCCAGAATTGAGGAAATCGGCAAGAATATTTACAAAGAGTAAATCAAGGGCTACAAAATGGTTACTGATATGCGGTCAAACAAAGTTTGGTTCCCAGAAAAAAAATTGGGATGAAAAAACCGCACGAACTTGTTGCCCAACCCAATACATGAGAATTCTACGCACTTCGTAGCTGCGATAGACTGAATGGAATAAAAATGCATGTTGTAGAATGCGATTGCACATCCTTCTCGTTTTGTGCTGAAGCCTCAGTTGGAAGGCGGTGGTGGCAATTTTTATGGCGAAAAGATGGCCGAGAAACTACAGAATTTGGGGAAAGATGAGCTCGGAGCTTTTATTCTGATGGAGAGGATCCAGCCTCTTGTGGCAGAGGTTCAAATTCTGAAATAGCTACGGAACAGCTTTGATTGCTTCCGGTTTTTAGATCTAACATCTCATACTTGCAGAACTATCTAGTACGAGCGATGCAGCCTGTCGAACTTACTAAGGTGGTCAGTGAGCTAGGGGTTTATGGATATGCACTCGGTGATCGAGGCATGCCGGAGGTCCGCCAAGGAGGTCATCTTTTGCGCACCAAAGGAGAGAAAGTGGATGAGGTGAGTTTAGTAGTTTTCTTTGCTGTGAGAATCATGGAAGACGAATGTTTGTTGATGAGACGAGTAAAGGTAGTCGCTAGGAATCTACATACTGTGAGTGATATTATTGCGCCTCCTCATGTAATTTTCGCACAAATTTCAGGGAGGCGTCGCTGTAGGGTTCGCTGTGATTGACAGTCCCTTCTTGTACGAGCTGCTCTAGCGAGACAGAGAATTAACTGCAAGTCCTTTGGTATTTTGACATGTTTTTCAACCTCCACCACAGTGCAACTTTGTGATAATTGTGACTAACCTGTGATAAATAATAAGTTTGATGAATGTAAGAATACTTAAAAAAAGGATATTTTGAAATAAATTCTTCTACTTATCGCGTGTTCCACCAGTGAAAACAGTCCGAGAGAAATTATAGAGAAAAGATAGTGTGGCTCGAAAAAATTAGTGTAATCAGAAAACAGCGCAACAGTGGTTACGCATGTTCATACGAATTCCATTTAGGCTTATTCCTTCTTGCCAATAAAATAAAATTACGATGAAGAACGTACTAATCCTACAAAACACTGCAAACCACTATCTCTATAACACCGTGAGGATTATGGGGAAAGAACTAGTACTTACTAATGCCCTTAAGAAACTCGGTGTAGATTGGCGTTTTGCGTTTTTTTTTCCTTCTGTGTTACGGAATTGTCATGCGATTCTTTTCTGTTTCTTGCGATGAAATTCACAATAGAAGATTCCCTAGGGAGTGGAAGATCACTAATGTGTGATTTAACGTCTCCGCATAAAAATTGAGAGGGCTACAATAACTGCGACCACAACATCGTACTCCACAAGTATACAGTCAACACACGAATAAAATTTTTACTGGGTTAGGACAACAGGTGAGGCGAGGAAATGGAACCTATAGGAATCTGAAGGACAACGGAGCAAGGTGTCGGGTATCGATACTGTAGGTGTGATCAACGTTGTTCAATAAGGTGATGAACTCAGACATCTTCACACTTTACGTGAATGTATAACCGATAACCAAAACATATGGATCAACATAAAACTTTTAAAACCTATTAATGAATAACATCACAAAAAGTGAATTAGGTTTATTCATCATGGAAAACTTAGAGTACAATCAAGAGGAAACTCGAACCTAAAAGACGATATCAAACGCAGAATGTGAAATATGGATCGACGAAATATCCGCAATGCACAGATTCGAAAATGAATAGCAAGCTCTATTTGATAGATGAGAAGCTCTAGCGAAATACTTCGACAGAATAGCCGAACAATAGATATAACCGGTTCGATAGAGAGACGCTCAGACGTGTCGATCACAACTTCACCTGAATTATAGATATTTCCAAAGCAGAACGGGGGAGAGAGTGCTTTAATAAAGCACTATGTGTTCAGTGCTACGACACAATCTGAGGTTCTCAACCCAATGTTTATACTTCGCGAGCAGTGTAGTACCTTGTATCGCCATAGCTATGCGACATCGGTTTTGATACGCATCGATTATCAATGGTTCGCGCCTCAGAAGGGCCAGCGATCCAAAATCGATAGGTATCACAGCATGTCATACATATGGGTAAAAACCAGAAGATTAAAGTTTTCCGCGCGAAAGCTACCTCAAAATTCAGCTTCCTCCAAAAATGAAGGACTTACAGCAGCTTTAAGTGCCTGATCCAAATCAGCAATGAGGTCGTCTAGATTTTCCACTCCGACAGATAGTCGAATAAGGTTGTCAGTTATTTGAAGTTTCTTGCGCTCCTGAAAGTAGAAAATTATGGAATTTCGTCCTAACTTCTTCAACACTAAGCTTTGAATATATCTCGTACCTCTGCAGGAACTGATGCATGTGTCATAATTGATGGTAATTCAGCAAGGGATTCATATCCACCAAGAGATTCAGCAAGGGTGAAAATCTAAATGACAACACTTGAACAAATAATCTAAGAGTTAAAGAAAAATATACCTTTAGGCTACTGAGGAATGTGCGGCTCTCCTCGAGACCGCCTTTCAAGTAGAAGGACATCATTCCGGACATTCCCTTCGTCTGGCTCAAATGAATCTTGTGCTGAGGGTGTGATGGAAGAGCCGGATATAACACCTAAAACAACTATAATTCAAGACAGACGAAGTCATGAACTGCTTTGAAAACATACTTTCTCTACTCGTTCGTTGGCCTCAAGATATTTAGCAATAGCTAGAGCATTTTCATAGTGAGCGCGCATCCTCAAGTGCAACGTTTTCAGTCCTCGATTCACAAGGAAACAGTCGAAGGGCGATGGGACGGCACCAACAGCTAAACGTCTCGAAATGGTGACATGATCTAGATAATGATGCGGGAAAGCACAAACCAAGCTGCTGGAAGAACAAATGTTGTTGAATGTCATCGTTGTCTGTAATCACTGCTCCCATAACAACGTCCGAATGTCCGTTAATGTATTTTGTGATCGAATGGACAACAATATCTGCTCCAAGCGTCAGTGGACGCTAAAAAAAAGTTATTACAGACAGTATGTTTGTTACACATCTTGGATATATCTTTCTCGATAACCAGTAAAAAAAGTCGTGGAACACTTTAAATGAGCAAACAAAAATATTCGAAGTGCAGCAGTCAAGCAATTTATCAGATGACTGTTTTCTTTCGAATGGCAACGTAAACATAGCACTAACCTGGAAGTATGGGCTCATAAATGTGTTGTCTACAACCACCAAAATATCGGGGTTGGTCTTCTTAACAGTATGCACTAGAGCAGCAATATCTACAACCTTCAGGAGAGGGTTAGACGGAGTTTCCATCCAGACCAACTAAATAGTGATCATTACGAAGATCACCAAAACCTGCTTGAGAAGAAAAAAACTGAAATCTTGGAGCGAATAAGAAATATTCCGCAGCTTACTTTAGTATTCGGCTTAAAGGCTGCCTGTAATTTCGATAAATCTGTCAGATCTACGAAATCAGCCTGAATTGAGTGTTGAGGGACAGAAACACGACGAATGAAACGTTGAGTTCCTGAATTCATATCAGTTCACACTATTACGGAACTTGGTTGCAGAAATAATACTCAGACGGCAAGACGTACCACCGTATACATCATCCGAGCAAATTATATGATCTCCGGCTTTCAACATATTGATAACGGCCATGGAAGCGGCAAGTCCGGATGCAAACACATGGCCTAGGCAAGTACCTTCATTGAGCGCAACGACAGGATGAGAAGCCAAACTTGAAAAACGTCAACTCACAATATTTGCCATCTTCAAGTGAAGCCAAACATTTCTGCAGAACATCTCTGCTGGGATTACCGGCTCTGGAGTAATCGTGTCCTTTTGGCTCTCCAGGTCGGTCTTGCTTGTAAGTAGTAGAAAGAGAGATAGGAGCCACCACCTGAACACTCCTATGTCCTTCACTGGCATTAAAAACATCCTCAATGGACCAGGCCATACTACCTTGAATTACCTAAATTAGAGTGAACTACAAACGGACGTAGACAAGAATCAGGACCGTGGCGCGGCGTTCTTGGGCAGATACACAGGGTCTCTGCATGCTTGCTCTGGTTTTCTCTGCCCAAGAACGCTGGGCTGCGGTCCCGCCGCTTGTCTACGACCGTTTGGAGGTCACTGTAAGATTCTGTATAAAAATAGCTGCCATGATTCTAATCGCTTTTTTATTCTCGTTACTACAATGGTGGACTGCGCATTATTACTACAAGCCATGCATAATAAACTATGGACTTGCTTGTCTGTGATTTTTGCTCTTCCTGACCAAGCGAACATGTGATCAGATATACCTTGCTACAGCACATGTGCGAAACAACTTATAGTCAACTCCAAATGTCCGTAGACAAGAGTTGGGGCCGCGGCGGGGGTCTCTCGCTGTCTGCTGCACGGATTCAGCGTGGCACGCAGGGCAGAGACGCGGAGGAAAACCGCGCCGCGGTCCCAACTCTTGTCTACGGACATTTGGAGTTGACTATACATGAACAATAGGAGAGAACCTTTGGTCTCCTTTTATGGCGGAAAGATCCGCTCACATGATCGCATGAAAGGCCATTACCGACGGTATCACAAGCGCTCCCCAAGCTATTAACCCGGTAGAATTTCAAATGCGCAACATTGATAAGGGAGAGAAGGGAGACAACAAAGAACTCGAATAAATGTCGACGAAATGCGCAGAGGCATGCTCACCTGGGATAGATAACGAATTAGCAAACTCCTAAACAATCCACAAGAGTTGAAACGGGTGAAATTGAAGTTTTTCCAAGGACAGTATAGTAAGAGCAGTAAGGAAGACTACCTGGTTCATGTCCCATTGCTCTGGCTCTTGTCCAACGTGGATCGCCGCCGTTCCAAAGTGAGGGAAGCTCTCGCCAGACATTTCTCGTGTTGTACCCTGTACCATTCGAAAAGAATTAATGACAATCCATAATTTTCGAAGATTGACAAAAAATTTGCGAAGAAGAATACGGAGATGTGTGCGAGTTGTACGGAGATGTACGAGGTCGTTTTGATAGGTATGGAAGGACGGATGAGTGAGTGACAGAAAGGATAAAAAAAAATAAATTTTCCTAGCAAAACATCATGAAAACCCCATGACAGAGACGATGCTAAATGATCGTGTTATGGGACTACGGTCACGTATTAGGGGCAAATTAGCGAGCGAATCAAAATCATCTCCAGTTCGCATGCCTCAAACAACAACATTGCGTTGTTTCCTTTTAGTTCAGGAGATCAATTACGGTTTAAAAAAAGCATACCACCAGCTGTTATGCCGATAGTCGAATTCCATTTCAATTTTCATCGATTGAGGGTGACCAAAAATCTGTCAATCTCTGATAACGGTTTGTTGCCAGAAAAAGTGTGAAAAGAAACTTGAAATAACAACTAGCTAAAAGCGAAATGTTCCGTCAAACAACAACTGCAAATCAAAACCACACTTTTTAGAACTAAACTGTAACATTTACCATCGAAATGGTGAAGGAAATGCTTATTTTCATATCTCACACATCATGTGGGATGTAGACCATTTGGACCACCCACAACGACAAAATACTTGAGTAATATCCAAGACTGCTGCACTATATTGTGAATTACACTCGTGATTGAACTTTACACAGCGTGAACCATGAATCCTACACTGGTAGTTCGAAACAAGATCAGAATAAGGGAAAAAATGAAAAATTGTAAGAGTAAGTCTACTTGAGAAAGAAAGTAAATCTTCTATAATCTATGTAGAGAACATTCACCACTTACAAATTTTCCGCAGTAGACTGTATCTAACCTATTTACTACCGCGACTTAAATCACGTGACCGAAAAATGAACATACCAATGCAAAGGGCGGTCGTATTATCCGTGCTGTGATTCGGCGCTCAAGCAAATTGCATCCCAAACGCCAGAAGCGAGAACAGCGATTAATCATTGACGGAAGACTTGATCAACTGATCTCCAGCGCTGTTCCGACGATATCTATCAGTACGAGGGAAGCAAAGGACGCACACAATTGCAAAGCAAGTCGTAGAAGAAAGCTGAAGCAGCCTTACTCCCTGTGGGATGAGTGGGGTCCTCTGGGCCAGGCAGAGAAGAGGATAGATATCCCACAATAGTTTGTTGTCACGAGGAATCAAACCAATAATAACGTCACACCTAGGACTAGTGACCGATCGATGACGCTCCAGTGAACACCCAAAAACAACGGGCGGGCTAGAAGAGACTGCGGAAAACCAACCAACAAACCAAGTGACCACCAGATCAAACATCCATATCCTCAGAATGTCAAAGTTCCTCTTGCCCATCCAGGCATTCCGTAAATTTTGTTGACTTGGTGGATCACATTGCCAGCGATCTATGCGGGGACTCTAGTCTTCATCCGCACATGTACGTGAAATGTAATAATTTTCTAAATCAGTATATCCTGCAACAAAACACATAACAAGCATCTGTCACAAAGAGCAATCTAAAGAACCGTCTGAGTTGGAAGCCCTATGCTTTCAGTCTAGTTTCCGTAAATGGGATCTAATACCGAACGAAAGCTAGGCTATTACTTTTTTGCTTTTTCTTTTGTTGGGATGAAAGAAAATGATTTATTGATTAATGTTCTTAGGCTTTAATCTGTTTCACTGGTGAAGGTAGTTTGCTAAACACCACAGAGAAGTAAAGCGCGAGAAAAGAGTAAGGATTTTAAAGAGTGGAGGGAAAACATATAATATGCACAAATGTTTATAGTGCGTTTCGCTAGGGGCGATAGTTGGGAAGACTGCAGAAAGAAAAAGTATGCGAAAAAGTGTGCAGGATTTGGAGAGGTATGAGAGAAAGGCGGGTTGTCCGCACGGATGCTCAACTATTGTCGCGCATGAAACAGACTATAGATATCGTTGCGTTTGAAACAGACTGTAGACACTGCTCAAAGGCTAAGGTGTACTGTTCATAAATAAAGGATTTGGAGCACTAAAGGAAAGCGTAGTTTTGTTGGCATGCATTGCATATTTTGTGACCGGTTCAGAATGCTAGTCCCGTCAGAAAAGAATTTCTCAAACAAAGCATGAAATGTGCAACTTTATGACCCATTATAGTGATGGTGACAGGTGAAAAAGAAATAGAAAAAAGAACGCATGAAGTACAATACTACCGGCTGATAACAAGGTAACACTTAGTAGGTGTCTGCCGTTTAGTATCAACAGTGCAATTTCAGGCCAAACATTTAAATCTTGCGCTTTTTGAAAGAGATGATAATAAGCTTTGGTGTCGATGGAATGTGTCAGCAAAATGTGAGACAACGACGACGGTTCTAGCAGCCGAAAACAATCCACGCACAGATTAGACGGGAGGGCAGTCTCCCAGATTTGATTTCGTCGACACCTTTACAACAGGAGGTCTTTTTATCGCATGATAGGCGAAAGTAGGCGAAAAGCGACGGCAGGACGAGAGTGGAGGAGCAGTCGTGACGCGGGGGGGGGGCTAATTACAGATAGAATAGTGACTTCCGTTAGTTTAGGAACACTAATGAAACAATTTCTTTCCATTCCAATTTCTTTCCAAGAGAACTTCATGTGCGATTTATTTAATGAACTTTCGGCGATCAGCGCCTTCTTTGGATCCTAAGTCACCTCGAAAAACCCGTGGAGAGGAAGATCCNGGGGGGGGGGGGGAGGTTGGAAGTCACGTGTCTAGTGACGACACAGCTCCGGAGAAGGAACTAAAGCTCACCGGTAGGCGGGGGACGAGGTGGAGCGAATGAGGGGCCGCCGGACAGCCGGTGTTTAAATAGACAATGCTCTGGCTGCTTCAATCGACTAGAGCTATTGCATCAGCCACCATGGGAATGCGTGGATCGTTGGATCACCACTGTCCCGAAAAAAAAAATAGTTGCCTGCGGCAACGACTAATTATGTAGAACCACATGCAACTTGTTTCAGAGAAGTGAAATATTGTAGAGAAGTTAGAGAAGAAAGAGAGCCACGAAAAAGTGTGGTATTTGAGGGCATAAAGAGGGACTGAAATTCGTGCTCAAACTCCCAACTCCCTCCATTTTTTTTAATTTATTTGTGAGTGGGAATACCAAGCTGAATGACAAATCACAGAAGAGAAAAATAAACAGACACAATGCGGAAAAAAACTATTCAATCCGCGATAAACATTTTTGAAAGGAACTGTGGTTTTCGTTTCACCGGAGTAGCTGAAAAGAAATTGGTGAAAAAGGAGAGGAACCATGCCGAGAGCAAGGAAAGCGGCAAGTAGGTCTGAAAATACGATATCAGCAGAGAAACCATCATCCTGAAGTGGTTTTCTGAAGCTCACTTCCAAAAATTAGTAACAAGAGAAGAAAAGAATCATACTACAAGCTTTTCGATGTCATTAGCATCAAGAAGCGAATCACTGAGACAAAAAAAAACAATAGCAAACGAGCAATATGCACAGTGCATTCCGCCAAGGACAATAGCACGAGAGAAATTAGAGAAAAACGTGAATTGTGTAACTGCGACTCAAAGGAGTTACCGTAGTTCAAACAGATTAGTGCAAAATGGTAATGCGCAGCATTACGACGCATTGTAATAACAATTTTGAAATGTTCTGCGTATAGCGTGGAGGATTTTTGCGCTGGTGCTTCCTTAGTTATATGCATGTGAGGGAAGCTTAAAGGCAGCACCAGCCGAAATCCTCGACTCGGAGCTGAGGCGGGGGTGGTAAAATAGAGAGTGAGCACATCACAAATGTGAGAAGAACAGAAGGAATGATGAACTTCCTGCAGAGCAAGAAGGATTACCGTCACGGACACGGTGGGATTTCAACCTCACGATGCGCCAGCTAACGCTGTCGCGGTGGGTGGCCTGACGCAGTGGGTGTGCGCAGTATGTGCCATTCACAGGGTTCCGTGGCGGGACGCGCGCACACCCTACAGGAGAGCACTCCTCCGCGCCTTTGACACGTGGGAAAGAGCGCCTTCGTTTCTTGCATTTTCCGTGTCTTTCACGCAGTTTCATTCCTGCCTATGAGTTTATCGTCATCAGAAACCCTGAAATTTGGGGAATTCTCCAATGCAAGGATTTCCGCGGATGCTGCCTTTAAAGGCAGCACCCACGGAAATTTTTGTGTTGGAGATTTCGCTGAATTTCAAGGTTTTCAGTGACGATGAACTCATAGGCAGTGATGAAACAGCGTGAAACATGCCGGAAGACTGGAAATGAAGGCGCTGTTTCCCATGCGTCCACAGCGCGGACGAGTTTTCCGCTGAGGGTATACGCGCGTATCGTCACGAATTCTTGTGGCTGATGCGCATTCCATACTCTACACTGTATAGTATTCCTTATACAACATGATACATTAGGCTAGACCACTCGTAGCATGCCAAACCAATAGCGTTAACTGGCGTGGCCGACACCAAAATGGCCACGCTCGGCTCTATGTCCACGGCAGTATCTCCGCAGATAGGCCGCTTTTTTCTGTGTTCAAGTTATCATTGCGATTGCCTGGCAGCCGACCACACGGAAAACGACTCACCTCGATAGTGAGGATTTCCGTGGGTGCTGCCTTTAAGTCTGAGCCTTACCCTAAGCCTAGGCAAGCCCAACTGCCTTTTCCTCACAAAACATATTATACCGGTTTCTCGGACTTGTCTTGTGCTTCGCGCTATCCCACTGTTGTACATAAATGAGTTCCAGATCCCTCAATATCCTGAAATCCAGTAAAATCTGAGAGAGTGCTGCCTTCAAGAGTCTATACTCCAACTTAGCACTGTACACGTGATGGAATAAACTAGGAGGCGGTTTGCAAAAAAAATGTACATGGATAGAAACTCATTTGCTGTCCTTTGCAAAGGTTCGCAGATGAGTGTAAACATGCTTGCAAGAAGCGCAGCGGCCGTTGGTATACTCGCAGTCCTCCTGGTTCAGTGCTGGTTTTTTCGCTGACACCTTCTCGCAGCCGCTCAGCACCACCACAGCAACGCGGTTTCATTACGGCAATCCATCGGCTTTAACATATTCTGACGCGCATCACGTGCATTCTAATTTGTTTTAACCTTCATTTTCCGTCCAAACTTGTTAAAACTATAGTAGAACGTGTTAGGATGTGAGAAAGCCAGCGAGCCAGCGCAGCAAGCGCGCTCTGCAAGTGCTACTCTGCGGTTGCGAGGCGGCGTCGTCAAAGGAACCAGCACTGGATCAGGACGACCGCGACTGTACACCGAACACTATGGCACTTTCCGAGAGTCCGCAGGACGGTGGGGGGGGGGGGGGG
>JARK01000200.1:59429-69925 GCA_000688135.1 Ancylostoma ceylanicum | reverse complement strand
CTCGTCTGGCCATTCGTTACACTGGGCCACGGTTTCAACCGGGCCTCAGTTGGCCAGACAAGTCCCGTAGGACTCGTCTGCTCTCCGCCGCAGCGGAAGCAAGACTAAGTTTCCGAAGCCGTCTGCCGGCTTATATACACCTCGTCTGCCACGTGGCAATGGAGAGAAAAAAAAACAGGCTGCAGGAATATCTGCTCAAGTCCTGTGTCATGCGCACTCACAGCAGGTTTTCCTGCTCCATCCGCACCTTCAGCAAGTATTCCTGCTCCAGCCAGGTTAACCTGCTGGAAGCCTGCATCGGCTGAAAGTGGGCGGGTTCGCCGGCGCTCCAAACGCCTGAATGTCTGAGAATATTTAGAAGTGCAGGCAAAAAAGGGAATTCAATAAATATTATAATTCACAACTGGCCTCACCAGAATTTATAATCTGCGACGGGTGACCGTTTACTATTCTGATTTCTTGATAAAAAAGATATTAATGGATATCATTCTTCAAAAAGAGTCTCAGAAAGTCACTTGACAAGCAAATTGGCTCGACTCACAACCGTTATTATCTGAAAAATTAGCACGTGCTACTATCCCAAATTAGCACGTGACGATACCGCGTGCACTCTTCCGGACGCCCTGTAGTATAGCTCCTGGATACACCTGCCCTGGAATGGAAAGTGCAGGACTGGAAGTCCTGGCCGTTCTCTGAAATTTGACTGAGTGTTGGTCACTTTTGTGTCAAGTGATGGAATTCACAGTAAACAATCCAGTACGCGCTATCCATCAAGTGCAACTTCCAGCATTAGAAATGGAGTGGGAAATCACACTTTCTTCCCAACTCACCAATGAAAAGTGATGACTCTTCGTTGGGGCAGTGAGGCATGAAACGGCGGATTTCTCTCCTCTCTTTCTTTTTATTCCTGTCGCTTTTTATTTTTTATTTTAATTTGTATATGCACACATGTATATTATTTTTAATTTTAATATCTTGTCATTCGCTACTACTACTGCTATTAACTTACTATAGACTACTATAGCAATGAATGCTGCTCTATTTCACGCACCCAGCAAATCCTTCCGCTAAATGTGAAACGAAATTTGTTTAAAGGCAGCACTAGCCGAAATAGCAGCAGAAACTCGGAGCTGAGGTGTTGTTGGTAAAATAGAGAGTGAGCACATCACAAATAGGAGAAGAACACAAGGAACGATGACCTACTTGCAGAAAAACCAGGGTCGCTGTCACGTATATGGCGGGATTTCTACGCCACGACGAGCCAGCTAACGCTGTCGTGGGTGGTCTTAAAAGTAAATTCCATATTTTAGGAATCTAAGAGAAAATAATAGAGGAATGTTATGAGGAACTAACGAAACGCTCAGGATTGGCTGGATCGATACTATACAGCCGAAATATGTATACGTACATATTGTACTTTCTAAAATAGTATTCCTGGCCAATAACAGCATAGACCATTGTTCCCCTATATATGTATGTGAACAAATCCAATGTTCAAACTGCCCTTTGTACGCACGTAACGAAATGTTTCTGTCGCTCTAAACATGAAATGAAGAAATACCGCGTTGGCCAGCTGTTTTTGAAAAGTATCCTTGACAGCTGTATAGAATGAACCCTGAGGAACAGGATCGGCGGAACTTTACTGAGCGGCAAGTATCCACTGAGGAAAGCTTCTCTCACATAAAGTACCCATCGAGATGATTTATTACACCTGTGGTGCTTTTTTCCGGAGTACAAACGACTTTTTGAATGGCTGCGTACACAACTGGTGCATGTACCAAACAAACTCCAGAATGAGCCTTGCTACATATCAACACATCGGAGATGAATGATCATAGAACAGACGATTCAAAATTAATTGAGAGGTGAGACCAAGTAGTCCACGTGACCAGAAATGTCACGGAAAGGAACTGATAAGGAGAAAAAGAGAAGAGAAATAGCAAAGACACAGCGGAGCAGCCTACGATTCTAATTCACTTGAGCAAAGATGTCGTAAAAGAAAGAAAATTGGTCAGGTTCAAGAGACGCCGGGTCCTAGATGCGATTATCCAGAGTAAACGTGCTGATGCCCGCGCCAACGATGAATAAATTTGTGTTGTGTTAACACGTTTACCCTGGTAATCTCAATGATACATGATTGCTCGGATGTTCCAATACCCGTTCTTTTAGTGGGGAGCACTTTTGAAGAAATGGTATTGGGGTCTCATCGATTTATCTAACTAGAATTCTGCTGCTTAAAAAACTGTCTGCTAGTAAAAATAATAAAAATACCTTATGTCTGAAGGGCGTGGGTTGGGGTTGAGGTGGGTAAAACTTGAAATAGCCATTGTTTATCTATAGTATCTAAAGAGCTTCTCCTTAACTTCCTTGTGATCGATCATTGTATAGCGCACTCGTGTGCATATGAACAAATAAATAAATGATACAGTGGGCGTCGATGGCGGTGGTCCCTCCGCAGCCTCGAATAGCACGCGACACGACCGTGCCGCTCGAGCAGGGATCCTCTGCAGGACAACAAACTATGGGGTTTTTTGATAGTTACTTAGTTTTCTTATGAGCTAACATCAAATGTGACGCACAACTATCAAGAAAACCTAGAAAACCCCTCCGGCGACGATTCCATCGTGAGCGGCGTGGTCGCGCTGCGGGCTTTTCGAGGCCGTGGAAAGGCGACCGCCATCGACGCCACTGTAAGCTAAAACATTTGCCCCTTTTTGTCTTCAAATTTCCTTGTCGATAAGCAAAGTGTTCAATCTAAATCGCAGCCAAACGATAGCTCCATGCTATCAGGCTATAATCTGTTTCATTTGAGATGACAGTTGGGGAAACGCCGCAGAGAAGAAGAGCACTGGAAAAAGCACACCGATTGGATAGGGTGCAGAGAAAACAGACACTGTGCACGAATACTCAACTATTGTCGCGTTTGAAAGAGTATAGATATGCTGTTGAACACTCTCAAAGAGCCAGTCATGCAGCAAAAAAAAATCTCTGAAGACAGAGAGCATGACGTTGTGAACAGCTGTTGCAGTGAGTGGTCGCTCGTGATCACAATAAACGAAGGTTATATTGTGGTCATGAGAAAAAAGTGATGACAATTAATGATTAGCAATGATGACAAACAGCGAAGAGGCACATGACAACGGGCGGACGATTACGTGAGATAGTTCGATCACCTAGATCATCAAAGGACGCTGCCCCGCTCAAATAGTTTACGCACCGGGACACGGCCACGATGTATGATTGAGATAACCCGGGGTAAACGTGTTGACACCCGTGTGAAACGATGGGTAAGCTTCGGAGTGTTAACATGACTACCCCGGGTAACCTGAATGATGCATGCAGCCCCGGGATGCAACATTGGAAGGATGAGTAATCTCATAATCACCCGCAGGTGGGTACAGCCAACGTAACGTATGGGTAAACATGCCAGTGGATGTCAGGTAAAGGATAAATTTGGGCACATTAACACATTTACCCTGGTTGATCTCAATGACACCCCTGCGCCCTGAACGCACTTCGAAACTTGTGTGTTTACCACCAAGTACTCATAAGAATAAAGGCGAAGCATTCCTGTTTGCTCTTCCCAGTTGCATTTCCGCTGTTTTTGAGACAAATTGTGTGATTCGATGTCCTGTTTTGAAAATAACAATGTCGTAACACTCGTGACTTTTTACCCTGAGTGTTTACAATAAACTACGACTAAAAACTTCGCCTTCCAATATCTCCTACCCAATGCTGACGAGTTAATAATTGTAATTTCAGAGGAATTCCAAAGTTTAGAGTTTTCGAAGAATAAATCGTCAAAGTGAGTGTGAAAGACCGATACTCATATCGCAAAAAAAACTACCTCAGGTTTCTGATGGAGAAAGCTTCCTAAGAGCTAAAAAAATCAGCAACCGATGTTATGCCACCCCAAAAATTAAGGAATTTAGGATAGACTGAAAAATTCGGGTTTAACCCTGGCCTATCTAGCATTCATATGTGTGAACGGGTATGGAGCGTTATACCTGGAATGGGCGGAGCGGTCAAGCCCCATGATTGGTCATTTCACGCAGGCAACCAATTGCAGAGCTCAGTCGCGCCGCCTTTTCCAGGTATAACGCTCCACACCCTGTGTGAACAGCTGCATAGATTATTAGATTATGAGAAGTAAGCCTCTACCCACGTAAGTGCGCACCCCTCCCCCACAGTGTCAGAACTACTTTTTTCATTTCCTTGAGTCCACTTCACACTTGCTCCCTATGCTTGCACTGCTAGCGCTATTCACTACTACACAGCGCGGGCGCGCTGTGGCAAAACTCGCTAGTAGAGTCAATCATAGTGTTTTACTGGCGAGTGGCGGCAAGAAATACCATATACCGCGCATGGCAAAGCTCGCCGAACGCTCGGCGACGAAACTTGCCCTGCACCACATTTCCCGCCGGGCGACAAAATGTTCGACAGCAAAACCGTGAAGCAGGGCTTTGGATTTCCCAAAAATGTCACAAATTCAGGGTGCAAAAACAATTGAGCGAAACATAAGAAGTATACACCTTTCAAACGATAACAACGGATACGAAAAATAATGAAAGATAACAATGTGTAAAATCAACAATCAAATTCAACAAATTGTGCAATAGTCTCTCACAACATCTCAAGCTCAATTAACTTGAAGGATGTCACAGTGAACGCAAGGACATTGTATGAAGTTGGATAAACAATGCGTTTACTGGTACAAAGTTAGAACGAGGTGCTGACATGTTCCAAAAAAGCTTTGAATCTGAAAAGGTCTTCGTCAAAAATATTCTGACATGTAATTTTCAACCATTCTTTCGAAAAAAAAAAACAACGCACCGTTTATCATCCATGATAACAACCCTTCGATATGGCCTAAAAGATTTTCCATCCTTTACAAGAGTGTGGAACTTGCTAGAGCTCTCTATTTCCGTATGAACGGGATAGTCAAAGTAATGCGCTTCACCTTCTTCTAACTGTAACAATATTATCACAATAAGTGAGTGACTACGAAAAAAAAATCACCGTTCTAAAAAAGAATATCGACCTGAACTAGCGCTTCGTCTTCCACATCGTCATAAATGACTTCAGCAGATAATAGAGCCTTCTGAGCCAATTTTTTCTAAATAATTAGAAGAATAGCAACAATGGAAAATTCTGGAAGTAGAATATTCGGCTCACCTTTTGAGCCTTTCCCATTTTTTTCTTTTTCTTGGCGGGCTCACCGTTACTGTTCTCGGCGGCTGCTGACCCTGGCTCTGAGTCAGCAATACGCAATTTATGAACGTAGACGATTCTTTGATACTGTTTTGGTAACAACTCGTAATCGGACCTGAAAGAGTGCTTTCACAAACATAAATAAGAATTAAAGCAAGGGAAACAATGAAGATTACTATAGAACCTCAGACTATTGAATGAAGGCGGCACTATCTCTTTTGGGAAGTTCAGCATCCGCTCATTAAGAAATAGCCCTGTACGTTTTGTTTTCAGCGCTTCAAACGCATTTCGGAAGTCTGGTAGAGCAAACTTCTGCGACTTCTTTACCAGAAAATCCATGATGTCCTTTGCATACTTAGACGGTTCTCCCTGTAAGAAAAAGGAAGCGGCACAAATAGCTCCACACAATTTTGGAGAATCAAAAACGGTCGTTGACTGTCGAGCGAAAAGCACCTACTTTTGCTGATCTTAGTCGAGCAATGGTTAAAATACCATAAACAACGTTTTCGCTGTCCTCATCACTTTGATCTTCTGCCGGCTAAAATGGTACGTATTAACGACATTAAAACTTCCTGTGATAACAATTAGGGAAGCTCCTAATTCGTTTATATAAAGTGGGTAGGGACGAAACAGTGGGAACGGAGCTATACATAGGTGATCAAAGGTTCGATGACTTGTTCTCGTGGATCAGTTGCAGTCCCCTTTCCGCTAACTGCAACATCTGTACTGATGAACTGGTCCATGAAGACGCTTTGGAAGCCTCTGTACTATCCTCGCTATTTTCACGACAAAAACGCAACTCGAACCAAAACATCCAAGATGAAAAAAAGGACATAATGACCAAAATGGGACCAGAGAGGAGAGCTGGAGAGTTACTTTTCCTCATAAAATCATGGTCAACCTATAAACGCCGACACACCCAACCCAGTTTGTAAGATATTCACATGGACTAGCATGTGCATCACTGCAAACACATGTGATCGTTGTTCGAAACACATCAACAACTTGGAGAAATGAACACTGTAGCTTCTTCAAAGCCATTAGGTTGATGCAAAAGAAATGGCGCTTTCTCGCGTTGACTACATTTTTTCCCACAACCCTAACAGAAGGCAACCTCGGCAGACGACATAATACCATTGATTAGTGGGGACCATTGCTTATTGCATGGGCAGGTCTTCGATCTCCTGCACAGAGAATTCGGAAAACTGAGAACCGAAGAACAAAAATAATTTCGTCTTTACGTCGTCTTGTTTGACAGCTTTTTTCTTGTAGGATAAACAATTCCCAAGTTGGGAAAATTGACAGGAACGCGACAATTTCCCTGAGATCCCTAGAATACAACGAGTACTCAATTGTTTTCCATGGAGGTCATCAAAATTGGAAGCAGCTCTCGGAAGCAAATTTTGATGAAAAGTTGGGCTGCAGAAAATGTGCTTTTGAGCATCTTTAGCGTTTTTCTGGAAGACCCTTCGCGACTATCTGGAGTGATTAACAGCAACAGGTATTGTGCAGGGTGGTGTCTTCAAAAAGCAGCTCGCGGAGAATCACCTACCAAGAATCCTAGAGATACCGAAGAAAAAGCTTCGAAAAGTGCTGGTCTCTGTTTCACCAACAGCAACCCCGTTGCACCAGGTCTCCCATATGGGGTAGGTAGTGACGTCCTGACCTAACACGAAAAAGGTATTTTGGACTGCGTCGCTTGTGGTATTACAGAAAAATCCTCAAAATCCAAAAGTCAGAAATCAGGATTTTTCGAATGGTTCCTGTTATTTCGTGTTTCTTTGCCCTAGCCGACACCTCGTATACATATAGAACGAGAGAGCTTACTCCGCTCTACAAGAATATATTTACATCTGGATGTCATACTACGTCCAGACCAAATTATATGGTTCTGAAAAAAAGAGCGCCATTTCTTTTGCATCAACCTAATAGATTAAAAACTGGAGAAAAAAGAGAATGGATAAACCATCGCGAATGTATGCCTGAATAGGCAAGAACAAAAACACTAACTCCGATAACAATTCCAAATGGACTTTGGGCAATAACGGCGTCAGCTAGCCCCGGAAGATCAATGTCAGCCCGAAGAAACACCTGCAAATATGATCTGTAAGAAAATATTACAGTTACTTATCAACGTGAATGACCATAAAGATAGTAGAGTACAGAAACTGTTTCGAAAGTTTGTACCTGCGTAAGCATATTAACAATTCCGTCCCGGTCATCGGCTTCCATAGGAAATGCTTCAATGTCGAAATCCAGCTGCTGACCAGAACCGTCACCGAAGAGATCCGAAGTGTCGCCATCACCGCTGCTACCGTCAGTTTCTGAAGAGTAGATATCAAACATAGGAGAATAGAGCAACTTTTTCTAAACAAAAAAAAGAGAATAATTATCTAAGAATAAAAACTCTTCGATAATAGTTGTGGACCACAAATCAACGTTAGAAAGAACCAAGAAAAGCGTTCATAAAGGAATACACACCTTCAGAGGGCTCGCCACTCGCATCACTGTCGTTGTGAGACGATCCATCATTATTTTCAGCGATCTTCACAGCGAGATGTTTATTCTTTAATTTTTTGAGCTGAAAAGACTTTCAGATTTACTATTGGAGTGAGGTAAGATCACCAAACAACAGAAAGAAAGACGGAACTCTGGCGCAGCAAAACACCAACCTTATTTTTCTTCTTTAACGGGTGCAAAAATTTGTCATGAATAGTTGGAGAAGATGAAGCAACACTTCCCCCTTCCTCAGTTACAAGTTTTCTTTTCAATTTTTTCTTCTAAAAACAGTGCACATTAAACAAGTACGATGAAAACAGTAAAAGTAGGGAATAACCACGACTAATAAAATAAATAAATAAAACTAATGAGTTTATGACCCACCTTTTTATCAAGAAGAGAATGCTTTTTAGTCCTTGATGAACCACCTGAAACGATAGAATCTGCCATGTGAAAAGAAAACGAGTGCTAACTGCTGTCTCTGCTGCTCCAACAAAACTCCGACACAGATTGGCAGCGGAGCAGCTATTCTTCGTAGAGCGCGTAACGTGAGTCAACCATCACGTTCCTAAACCGTTCCTTAGCTTGCAAAACGTCTCTCTGTTACATACGAATAAGGTATATAATACTTACAGTTAGCGTCGATAGTGGCGACCCTTTCGCAGCCTCGAAAAGTACGCGGCGCGACCGCGCCGCTCATGATGGAATCGTCGCCGCGGTGGCGAATCTGGGTTTTCTTGATAGTTGTTCAAACATTCGATGGTAACCAATGAGAAAACTAACCGACTATCTAGAAAACCCCACAATTTGATGTCCCGGAGAGGATTCCTGCTTCAGCGGTGCGGTCGCACCGCGTGCTCTTCGAGACCGCAGACGGGTCACCGCCATCGACGCCCGCTGTAGGAGATCTCAGAGGTATATACTTGCTCACATGTGCTAAACCATGCGATCGGAAAAAAGTGCGTGCGCTGATCTGAATGGAATGCACGGGTGCGCAGACAGTCAGAGCGCTAAGACCGCGGACGGCACAGCGCGTGAAAGCAAGTCCGGAGTACTTTCAGCCGGAACATGTACAGTGTATCCGAAACGACGAGTCCGCCCAAGCGGTCCACGTCACAGCCAGATCATTGGCCGATATCATAAAGATAACGTTGAAGCGTGATACGCAGAGTAGAGATGATGACGTGGATTGCTGGCAAGCGTGGATCCTCGACCGCGTGGGCGGACTCGTCGTTTCGGATAGACGATAAACGCTTTCATTTTCGCCGCATTGATATGTGACAAAAATCCTCTGGAATTACGGCGCGACGCGACGCGTTACCCTCACCGCGCAACTAGCATAAATTTCATCGTATCTCAACAATTTTTCTAAAATCAAAGGTGGAATGAACACCCTATCGCGCCTCACCTGTGATTGAACAACAAAACTCCTCTCCTACTTGCTGTAATTGTACAGGGAACCCCACACTGCGTAATACACTTAGTGTCAGCGTGACGCTCTTGATGTCTGCTGCACCTCACGAGTGAATACTCATTCTGGGAGGCGGTCAAGACGTACGCCGCGACGCGACAGCGCCGCACGCGCATGCTCCTTAAATCCATGTTCTACCTTCAAAGTAGACGCATTGAATTACAGTTCTTCTCAAAAAGATAGACTGATTGCGCGACTGCACCATCGCTGCGGGACCTGAACGAGGGATGCGGAGAGAGCATGCTTCGAGTGAGAGGGTCGAGTCGGTCCCACCGCGATGGTGCAGTCGCAACACTAAGAAACCGCACGCGCAATCCGTCTATCTTTTTGAGAAGGACTGTACGTCAGTGGACACCCCTTACATTTTTTCGGCTCCTATGGCATTCATCTGTCCCACCTCACCTTAACTCAGAAAACGTGTCTATTTCTCCCCAGCGCTGCTCGGACGTTTGAAGGCTGCATCCGCGATGCGCACATGAACCGACCAATCACAGCTCAGCAGCGTACCTCTTGTCACGCAGCCATTCATTCTCGGGTGTGTATCATCATGAGGGAAAACGGGGCGTGGTACTGTTCTGCAATTGGTTCCTTCAAATCCTCCTCCCGCCCATTACGGCTGACTCGTCCCCTTCGCGCGCGATCCCACTATACACGACTATGCAAAATTTGAATCCGACCGGGACGAGTTGATCGTAAAGGGCGGGAAGACTCCGCTTCGTTTTCCCTCACGATGATACACACCCCTCATCCTCTAGTTCTGTGCCCAAGACTAGCGGCGCTGCCGCAGAGTGTACTGCTTCGCGTCTTCACAGTTGGAGTGCCCTGTGCATGTACTGCGACCTTTTGATACAACTATTTAGGCTTGTTTTTATTTCCTTATTGTTAGCGGGATGGCAAAGAAAAAAGCAAGTCTCCAAACTATTGTTGAGTTTGATTATTCAGCTTCGGCTTCGAATCTACCAAATCGTTTTGAATTTTAATCTCAATTTGAGAAAGGGGGTTTCCTGGCTTCTCACGTCGCAACATTGTCCATGGGTAAAAAAGCGTCGGTGACAATTCTGGCAGATCCGGTCCCAAGTCTATTTCCCCCATTCTTAACTTCTCCGAAAAAGGCGCACGGAATGAAGTGATGATGGATCGGCAGAATAAATGACGGCCACGTGAACAGCGCGATCAGGTTTTGGTCAGCAGGTGAGGTCAAGGCTATCGAGAAGGTTCTACATATTAATTGTTTCTTAGGAATTGATGAGTTTTAGGAGGAACTGGTGTGATGTTGGTGAGAGGCGATTAAGTAACTCTCTCCCCCCCCCCCTCC
>JARK01000200.1:35730-53341 GCA_000688135.1 Ancylostoma ceylanicum | reverse complement strand
CCCCCCCCCCCCCCTTCCCCTTCTACCCCTCTCAGACGCCGTTTCCTCATTCACCTCTTTGTAGCCTCACCTTATAAGGTCTCCTACCTACACCAAACTAGGTATCAGTACCCCGAATCACCCATGGGGCTGTATCAAGGTTGAGTGGAAATAAGTATGATTTAAGACTGTGTAAATAAAAAATATATAGCTCACTGAAAAGAAAATATTATAATTCCTGGAATTCAGGTATGATTTTCATTCGGCTCTAAACAGTAGCATAGGCTATAGACAACCCAATTTAGCATAGTTAATTTCACCCAAATCCCTCATAATGCTGGTTATGCCAGAGTATAGCTGTCATCCCAACGACACGCCTATTTACTTTTTATTTTCTTGTTCGTTTGTTTTTGATGCGCTCAGTAAATCATCATGAGTAGAAAACTTATTGCGGGAGCACTGAAATCCCTCTACTTTCCAAGAGAACGCGCAATTACGTAGGTTTTTGCTACTCTAATCTGGTTTTTTCCACTTTATATTTGCAGATAGTACACCTTATGTACTTCACATTATATTTATTATATTTTCATTGCGTTTTATGATCTTCAGTTATTATTTTTCATTGTCTTTACATTATATTACTCCATACAAATTATACTTATTCTTCTTATTTGCTGTTCTGTGTTTCTTCTTCATTGCCTTCATTTCCCCTAGTTGCAGCATCCACTTTACAGAATGTTTTGCTAAAAACAAGCCAATGTGGACGTTCTTATATATAATTAGAGGTTCTTCTGGGTTTTTCTCTGGAATGATTCCTGCCCTCGCTTTTTCTGGAGCCTTTCTTGAACGCTTGCCGAAAATGTCCGAAAATTTCCACGCTCAGTGGGGAAAGGCACGGCTGGGATTCATGAAACGCTATCCACGGAAACCAGCGAAGGTCTACGTGGTTGGCTATCCTACATATAGAGTACGGAACGTAAGACGCAGGACATGACTTTAGGAATGCGAACCTGGTTTCCAGTCCGTCATGATTTCTGCATCCTAGACCATGTTGTTGTTGTCTAATTATTCAATGGGTTACTTATTGCCTACTATGGAAGCACTGAAACTCAAGATAGGAATCAAAAGCAAGCAAATTATTATAAAAGTCCATGGTTTGGAGCAGATAAAAATCCCATAGCTTGATTAATCTGATCATCAGCTCGAAAAATTTGAATGTTGAGAAAAGAGGATGTCCTAAACTCCTTACCATTCCTCAATAGGTGCACTTCTACTTCTTTTTTTCTATTCGAAGTTTCAAGGAAATTCGAAGTTTCGAGTTATTCGAAATCGAATTATCGAATTTAATTATGTTCAATGCATTATTCGGTCCTAAGCATATGAAAATCCATGATCACACATCGCTAAGTTCACGCAAAAAACTGTCGGTCTCAGCTAGTCTTGGTTTAATAACGTCGAGGTGGGCGCTAAGATGACCTTGCCGATATCGGAAAGTGTTGTGAAGCAAGGCGAACTGCCGGCTGAGGTAAACTAGTGCCGGTCAACTCCCTCGCTCCTGCTGGCTCGTGTGATCTTCCGATCACTTCGATTCCCGCGCGCTGTCTCGGATTCATCCTTTCTCTCTCGCTCGTCCTCATTCGCCGTTTTTCCCCCAATGCTTTTGTTTCCCTTCGTAATACCTGTTCTGATTGACCTTTTTTCGAAGTATCGGAAGCAAGGATTATCGCCTGAGCGTCTGATTTTCTATCGTGTTTTTTGTGACTCGCTGATGGTATTCGTAGATAAAGGAATTGATCGGATGTCATTCTGATTGACCGTTGTGTCACAGCCCATTGAGGCGTGGTTGCATGCTATTTTGTCCTGCTGTGTGCTGACTAACTTCTTCCACTCTCCTTATTTCGATTGGTCTTCGATTCAAAGAACCTTTCTCAAAACTAAGAATGCCTAAAATCCAGTTGTGATCCGAAGCTTTTCCATGTGCCAGAATTCCTCTTCCAGTTTCTGAAGCATTTGTTTTCCTTCTCCTCCGTCCTCACTGGTGATGGCATCGTTTCGGTTCTTGTTTCAGCCGGTTCCAGCTGGAAATGTGAACGGTGAACGTCGACACCAACGAGTTACACTATGTTACTGTTACATCCACGTGCTCTTCTCTGGTGGCTTTAATGAGCAGAAGACCTCCCAAAGTCCACGTTTGTGCATTCTTGTGCGGGAGAAAAAATGCGCAGGGACTCCTTAAAAGCTGTTTATCCACCTATGATTGTACTGTCCTGGCCTAGGATTCATGAAACGATAATCTCGCAAACTAAAGACGGTTGGCATTATTGGTGAGCCCATAGACTATGACTGTTAGGACTGTTACACTGTTAGGAGACGCAGGATGTGAAGGTTGGTTACCTGGCCTGGATTTCCTAGTTTATGTTCCCATGAATCTTAGCAGCGCCCCGTCCGCGATAGAATCTTCTAAAATCCTCTAATTTGCTTGAATTCAACAATTTAGTGCGATATTTGTAGCCAGATTGCTCATAGTAGGTGGGTTAGTTGGTTAGCTGCAATTCTCAGAACCTATTCGGATCTTTGTTGCATTCCATTTTCACAAATTTATAGGAATGGAGTGAAAAAATGGGTTGTATATCATCGTGATTGGATATAGGGCGTTACCAGGCTACTGTGGTTGGTGCGTTCAATCAATATGCCAATCGCCGTAGTCTGGTACCGCCCCCTTAACCCTTGATACACATACAAAAAAAAACGCAACTTCGCGCCCCGACTGTTCTACTTTTTGACGAATTTAGCGAGGGTACTGTATCTCGGGACCAAATGTTAGAAATTATGGATATTTTCCCTACTAATGTCGCCTTAATTTGGAAAGCTGAACCGGGGCTGTGGCGTTCAAATGAAGTGTCTTAGCTTTCTGCAACATTTCTTTCGCAGTTTTCAATCAAAGCGGCTGAGCGGCTTGCACTTTTTCTCTCCGGTAACCCATTCTATAGTTCAGTAGCTGTCTTTCTCTCAAAAAAAAAAATACCGTACATATTTTTGTGAGCCTTAACAAAGGCTTGATCCTTCATCGGTAAGTACATCTGGTTTGGAAAGCATTCCATGCAGTGACCACTTAGCCATGTTGGCTATCGAGAGGGAGTGGATGTGTATAAACATCCGTAAAGGAATGTTTAGTGGCGATAGAGAGGAAGTGAGGGGAGGCTATGGAAGGAGGAAAGCACGGAGAACTGGTTGCTGAGTTCATCTGTTTACATCGTAGATGTAATCAACGCGATTCGCTTGTTTAACGACATTACGTCCTTATGTTTCTGCATGGCGTTAGGTAGCCTGGTGTCCTCCCCTAGTTGTTTCAGCAGTCATTATCACTAAGGAAATTAGAACAGCTTTTAAGTGTTGCATCAGGTCTACACTGCTTTGTGAGTGAATAACCTAATTAATTCAAGTATTGACGCAGAAATCTATTCCAAAAAATTCGAATGCTCAAGAAGGGGGAGATGTATGTTCACAAGGATCGTGCTATCCGTGCTTCCAATATCCGGGAATTTTCTTACTCCTTTCCCTTTCTTTCTCTTAAGAATTCAAGTATTTATATCTAATGCATTTTTGGTCCTTTCATAATTGTAGTCTACACAGACTTTTCGCTAAAACTTAAGAGCATAAATAAATAAATAAATAAATATTAGCATGCGAGGTGAAGCGTATCTAATCTATCATTCCCTCTCCTAACCGCTTTGCTCGTCTTCTCTTTTTGCTTTTTTTTTCGGTTTTGCACAGATTTCTGGCGAATATTCGTCCCGTTGTTTGACGGAAAATGAACCGAAGGATTTATCCACCTTCCAGCTGAAGTTCTGCTTTGATTTGCGGCCACTTTTTGCCTTTGTATTACTTAACCATCTGCTACAATTGATTGAAATTTTTTCTAACACTGGTGTTTTTCATGTTTGTTAAATCTGAAAGCATGATTGTCTATTTGACAAACTCAGTCAATAGACAGTGGATTTTGATAGGCAAATCAAACAGCTAACTATTAAAAACTAGTCATTCCTTGGTTTCTAGTTCCAGATCTTGCAGTTGGCAGGAAAAATTGCTGGTTCCTCACATTTTTTTTGCTTCTGCTTGGAAACCTGCGCTATTCATACTCATTATTCCTGTTGCCGTGCTGGCCTGTGAACTATTAAATTCAGTCATTTGAAGTTTTGCTCGGATGCATCATTTCTTAACTTTTTGTTTGCTTTGTTCTCGTTGAGGTGTTATCTGGCTGAGTAATAAGAAGCGTATAAAAGGGGCTCACATCAAAGTGAATTGCAATATTCTCGCTACTTCAGGGCTTTTTTCCTCCTGTTTGGACTATGTTTCTTATACGTTTCCTTGATGGTGTCATCACAAGCATCACAGAGCTGATCTGCAGACTGCAGATGGGAAGTAAGAGGGAAGGAAGATTGAGGGTGAAGAGGGGTCCACATTTTCGTTTGCAGCAAGGCTCGGCAAATTTTCGGGATATTTCTAAGGTCGTAGACTGCCCATCATGATTTCTGTTTTAAGATCAGATCCGGAGAGATTAGCCATGAACTACTGAACGGACAACTCATCGCTGGTCTTGTGAGCGCTTTTTCAAGGATTTAGATTCTCTGAGATGCTGCGCGCTGCAGTGAGATATATCAGTTTTTGCTCGAGAAACCCATAATCTCTGCAACCAATACTGGAAAAATTCAATACTGAAGCTGTGCATACTACGCTATGTCTATGAGTAATCCGCGTGTAATAATACCATATTTGTTCGAGACAAAGGTCTTAGTCCATTAATGGCATCATGCGAGGTGAACGCCCCGCCATAGCCAAGCTTTCAACAGGATTGCCGAACCATATAGTGAACTCCAAATGTGCGCAGACAAGAGTTGGGGCCGCGGCGCGGGCACTCTAGTTGTCTGCTGTACCGATGCAACGGGTCTGCTGGGCAGAGACACGGAGGAACACCGCGCCTGGTCCCAACTCTTGTCTGCTTACGTTTGGAATTCAAGGTTCTTAAGGTTCTTGTGATGAGAAACAAATAACTTTGGGACGAAAAGAAAAACGCAGGATTCTTGAACATTCTCTGAAGTGAGTAGTAGTAATGGCCAATCATTCATATCCATATGTATAGTCAACTCCAAATGTCCGTAGACAAGAGTTGGGGGCGCGGCGCGGGTCTCTCGCTGTCTGCTGCACGGATTCAGCGTGGCATGCAGGGCAGAGACGCGGAGGAAAACCGCGCCGCGGTCCCAACTCTTGTCTACGGACATTTGGAGTTGACTATATAATAATTTTGTTCGATCAGCATGGCTTCATAGTAGCTTAGAATCATGGAGATATTAGGTTTCATTGACGTGTGCTTATGAGGTGGAGTTATTCTTGTGAAGAAAGTGACCTTAAAACACACGAGAGGTCAAGGTGAAGATGAAAACTGGTAAAAGGTGATTCAGCGGAGATTTTAAGCTCCATTAGCGGGAAGTTGGCACAGCACAGTCGCAATAATTCGCTATTTCTATCTGTTGATGGGATGAACTATCACCTTTCTACGGTCCGGTTTCATGAAGTATTTTGCTTCTCGCTGCTTATTCACTTTTATAGTCAATGTAACAGTAAGCGAATAGACATATCGTAGTTTAGTTTCTTTCTCAGCTTTGCCGATGATATATCATTTTTTTTCCTTCCGAGGCTTATCTTCTACAACAAGCCCATGATATCTCAGTTTCTCGCACCACTAAGAGAGTGAGGGATCTCATTCGCGTGTTCTTGTGCGTCCAGACGTGTCCCATTGTGCCGAGGCACTTTGCCTCGGCGTCTGTGTGACCGACGTGAATCACCTCGGACGAGTTCCGATGCAGCGAAATTACAATATCGATTATGTTCGGCTTCGAGGCTGTCAATTAATGCGTGGTCGACCTCGTTCGAGACGCCGTTCGCGTGATTCGCCCATTTCTAGTTAACACCTGCTCGACGACGCGCCGCGATGCGACGTCTTCAGCATCGAGGGAACCTCTTCGACAGCCTGCACCGGTATGCCATGGTGAGTGGTGACTTGGTTTGTTCCGTCAATTCGACGGAAACCTATGTTCCGGAGAAATTATCCACTTTATTGACGCATTAGCGGCCGCGCCTTCTTTCGCGCATTTCCATACTTTCTCACGTCTTGCCTCCTTTCTCCACTGCAATTTTTTTTTTGAAGAATAAAAGTTCTAGCATAGAATTTTAGTAATCCCATTAAATTAGGAGTATTATTACTCAGCTATCAAAGAAAAACGCTGAGTGCTTAAATGTTCAGTGGTCTCTCAATTAAATTCATCCGAAAGGAGATAAGGCTTACCAGTGAGCAGTGGGGTTATGAATACAGGGTGCGGCAAGTCTTTGGACAAGCATAGACGCTCGCTAAAAATCCACGGAGGGGGAATTTGGATAAACCAGTGGTTATTTTCTCTTCACGACCTAATTGCGAGCATGAAAATTATTTTTGTTCCTGAGGTTTTCTCTTCTCCTATGTTCACAGCCTCCGGAAAGTACACGTGAGACGTGGGTTCTGGCGCGCAGTTAGTGGAGGTACTTTTTCCCCCACCACTTCTCCGTCTGTTTGTGAGGAGACTCCAAACTCCTGTCGAGGATAGCAGAAGCCTTGTACTACTGAAGCCAGAAAAATCTCTGAGAAATTTGGGAAAGAGGTAGGGCACTCCTACGTTCATTGCCCGATTCGCTTTTGGCTGTGCTCAAAATTTTTGCATGGAAACACGGAAATCGCGCTAGAAAAGCTATTTTCGCTTGTTTAAAAGCAATTTTGCCCACGTTTTTCTGTCATAGGTTTGCTTATTTGCTCTTTCTTAATAGACATATGATAATTTCGGATTTATAGAATGACGAAATAGCCCCTTAAAGTGAGTATTCTTCTCTATTGCCATGGTGCAGACAAATATTCGCTCATCGAGGTTCTACATCAACTCTGGAAGATTTCGAAGTGGTTTCTAGATTCAGCAGGGTATGGCCTCCCTAAAGCCGTACAGGAGTTCGAACTTTCACCCGAAACTTTGGAGAAGACCGAAATGAATTTGAGTTGGGTGTATACAGTGGGCGTCAATGGCAGTGACCCGTCTGCGGCCTCGAATAGAACGCGGCGCGAACGCGCCGCTCGAGCGAGAATCCTCTCCGGGACGTCAAATTATGGAATTTTCTTGATAGTCTGTTAGTTTTCTTATTAGTTACCATCAAATATGATGAACAACTATCAAGAAAACCCAGATAAGCCACTGCGGCGACGATTCTAGAGTGAGCGGCGCGGTCGCGTCGCGTTCTGTTCGAGGCCGCAGACGGCTCACCGCCACTGACGCCCACTGTACCTTTACTTGTGACTGTCAATTACGAGCGCACTCAGACCCTAATTAGCGCGGCAGAGCAACTCCGCCCATCTAGAGGGGGCCTTACTTTGCGATGTAAATGGATCCACCTCGAAAGTTGTTAAAACTAATTTTAAGGGGCTTTACGGGCAACTATCCAACCGCTCTGTTAGTGGGAGCAACTAAGGTCCGATACGTATGAATGCCTCGTTTGGCCTGCAATCCAGAGATGATATATACTTGCATATTACAATGATGCTTCCAAAAATCTCCCTAGCAATTGTCACTTTTGTTTTTTACCTTCATTTTGATGGGTAGCATTGTGCCCATGGCACTTTGTATTGAAAATAAATAAATAAATAAATAAATAAAACATCATCAGAATGATCAAAACACTTCTCTTGTTTGTAATGCACATAGATATAACTTTGATGTTGACGTAATGGTGATAATTGTGGTCCAGAGCACCGCTCTAACTCTTTCTTTCTCAGAAGCACAACCAGAGAGTGACTCAGTTTGATAGCTGTTGTAAGTCATATCTCTTATCAAAGTTTTGGTGGACGAGTTCTCCACTCATTAAGAGGCACATAAGACGCCTTGCTGACAGCTAGCGGTCAACTAAGGCATCTTAGCAATTGACAGTCACAAGTAACGGCCGCCTCCCATTTGAGTTGATCAGGTTGCGCGCCAGGCCAACGTCACATCCACTTTTTGACAACCCCGTGTCGCTACCACTGGAGGAAATTTTGGAGTCAAAAATATAATTTATGTTAACAAGTGGGCCGCTAACACACAGCAACGATCAGGTTTTCCAGTTTTTTTTCTTCCTCATGTTTTGAAGATCGAATATGCTTGTTCAAAGACTTTTGCCGCATCCTGTAGGTGAAGAAATCCGCCATTCATCCAGTTATTATCCATGCATGCTGGATACTCGGTGAATTTTGTAGAAATTTCAAGGAATGTTAATGTGAAGACTTTATGAGAAGGGGGGGGGGTGAGGAGGTGGAGAGAAAATGCGTGGGGTAACTCGTGAAGGAGAGGTAGTGGAGAATATGGACGTTAAAGGTGAGATGTTCCCCTGAAAACATGTCTCTCCAGCTGCAATTATAGGGATGAGAACTCCCTCAAATAAATAAATAAGAGCTATCGTTTCAAGCTGATAAACAAATAAGGTATCTGAACCAAAACCAAAAAAAAAATCCCATCCATTTCGTGAAATATTACAACTACGTAAAAAACTGGAATTTTCTTGGGGAAGCTGCGCGTGGAAATTTCTTTTTTTTTTCATTCAAATCCAGAGATCTATTATACCTCGTCTTATTGCCTTCGACTAGCTCACTCTTTTGTGGCTCCTCTTTGGGACAGCCGTAATACTGAGCATAGTACATTTTATGTAGACATGGTCAGCTTCACTAAGATAGGCAGTTCAAGAGGTATTAGAGAGCTAGAGAGGGAAAGTGCATGGCATAAGGGGAGGCATGCGAGAAAGCCAGAGGGAGCGGCACAAATTCTCTGCTATAGTCATTTTCAAAAACGGCGATAGCTGAACATTCGTGCCCATGATCTGCATTTCTCGCCCACCTCTGCGAAAGCAGCACTATTTCTCGCGTTCCCTCTTTCTCTAATATCTTCACTACCATGCTTCTCGGTGGGGCACACTATACGGAACTAAAGCCAAGCAGTTTTTCGGTAATGAGTGTGAATTAAGCCTCAAATAATAATGCCTTTGATTGATTTTGATATTTGATTAACGATTATTTTTTTTATTGATTTGTAATTTTTTCGAATTATAGATCGTCGGCTGCCTTTCATGCGCTTTGCACATCGTCCTGGACGGCTTCGTGTCGCTGCCGCTGATGGTGGCCGTGTTCTACCTACTGTGTGCACACTACGGGTGTTCCTCTCGTAACAACTTCTCGATCGCACACGTCCGAGAGGTGTGGCGGAACGCTAAGGCCAAGGTACGTCACAGCTGTGCTGTACCTACGTGCTATTTGGAGATGATTCCCTGATTTTTAGACACTGATTCGCGTGTTTTCTGTGACGGCGTTGTGCCTGCTTCGGATCGCCTTCTTATCGTTGCACGAGTCTGAAGTTGATGACACAATCACTGTGGTAAGTATCCTGGGTTTATCGATTGGAGCAGTCTGGGAATCTTTAGATCAGTGGATATTTTCCTGCTGAATGCCTAAGCCTACAGTTTTGCCTAGGAAACAATCAGTCTGCAGAGGAATTCCTAGTTTTATAGTTATTTTATAAGGAAATACCTGGAACTATAGCTTTTGTAGCGAAATTTACTACTTTTCTGCTAACTGTGGTAGAAAATCCTAACGATCTTCGCTTACAGAGTTTACAAGATGTACGGAGAACAAAAACACGTATTAGCCAAAGTCTTTCTGCACCATAGCGCTATAAATTTTGCTACAGAAGGGTTGTCTAATACGGTATTTACGACCATCAGCAATATTTCACATTTTATTGCTATTAGGTCGTCAAGTATGAAATGTCTGATTTTGACTGAGACGGTTTCGAGGGATGTTTCTCGAACAAGATGAGGTACGAGTAATCCAAATGTGTCCCTATGCTACCGGCACAGCCGTACCATCTTAGCAGTAGCATGGCTGCGCCAACAGCTTGGAAGCCTGGGAAGCAAGCGGCGATAAGTAGGCGAAGGGCGTTTCCAACATCATGTTGGAAGTGGAACATTTTTTCTTCCAAGAAGTGGGCTAATACTCGGGAGAATTCGTGGTCATGTAGAGCAGGGTTTGGTCAATGCATGAATGGCAGGTGGATCCCGTTCCTTGCTCCCCTGGTGTACGCAGCGCGGTTTTGAAAAATTGGTCAAAAAATGGCACCAGTTTCTAGGAATCAAACCGTGGGAAATTCGTTCATCGATCCACTTTACCTTGTCTTATTAACTTGAACACCTGAATCGTATAGGGTTACGGACATCAAACCTTGCTGCATATACAGGCATAGTTTTACTCCTATCCGCTTAAACCACAGCTTCAAACTCATCTAAATCCAAGTTCATCACAACGCTCACTTTGCAGGTTCATATCACGGGGTAGAAACTTCTCAAAACATCGGTGTCCCCTTCCTTTATTAGCCATTCCCTCTCCAAATATTTCTTGGGTATTTCGAGTTGACCCTGCTTTACAGGCTTCGCGATGCGCGATGGAACCCATATTCCGAAATGATACGATTTTTGGTCTTTGAGTAGTTTCACAAGAGTTCCTCTCAGGCAAAAATTTAAAGTTGATCAAAAATCAAGTGGGTGATTTTGAGAGAGGGAGAATGTACCTTCATAATGGAATGAAAGGTGAGAGGATCTGAGAAAACCCCGAAGATACCAGCTGTCAAACTGACCACTTAAAAAATCAGACATTTCATACTTGACGACCTAACTTGTCAAAATTGGCACTTACTGAATTTTTACGGTTAGAATAGCGGCCTGTTTAGCATATGAAATAGGTACAGTGAACTTCAAACGGCCGTAGACAAGGGGCGGCATCGTGGCGCGGGCACTCTGGTTATCTGGTGTACCGAGGCAGCGGGCCTGCTGGGCAGAGGCACGAAGGAAAACCGATACGTCGTGGTTTTCCGCCCTTCTCCTCACGTGTAAGGTTCTAGAAATTCTTTGAGGTAGCGTGTTCACCTACAGTGGATCACCAGTGGTCGGAAATTTTAGAAATATTCAAAGACTTTGTGTCTTCATTCCATGGCTCACGGCTTAGTTTTTTTGAAACGGCCTAATTTCATTTTCTTTCTTTTGTAAAACTATTTTTTTGAACTTTGAAGGTTTAGGTTTGATTCTGAATTCAAACCACCCGTGAAATTATGTTAGTTTGGATCCTGAATAAAAATTGCCCTCGAAAAATCGCTTTCCTCGGTCCCATGTAAATATTCGCGTCTTATTCCTTGTTGCTGAGTGGGGGCATCAGATGGTACTCTGTCCATTTAATTGCCGCTTACCAATTTGTTTTAGTCGCCTTTTGCACAGTCATGTCAAAGCCCCCTTGGGTGGTTGTCATCTTGATCGAAAAGGGGCGTGACCTAGCTATCATGAGTGGTGCGTTGACTGAAAGGGCCAACCACAACAGCCTGATAACGGTCCATTCCCTTTTCCAGCGCTTTTGTGTACATTTAATGAAATAAAGTGAAAATAATTTTTTCGGGGTTTCGGGGCATAACTAGCCCACTGTTGCTGGGGCTTTGGGTTTCTGGATGACGTAGTCGCTCTTGCTTGACCTCACCATTCCAGTTCTTGGCTTACGTGCAGCTGCTGATCGCTTTCACCGACAATCTGAGCCTGTGTTGTGAGCTGGAGGAGACGCCCTCCTCCAGACGACGAGGTCTGCGATGGAATGAGCGGCCGCAGGCTGCAGCCGCTGCGTGATCTGTCTACCAGTGTCCATAATAATTTGTCCAATTTTGTATCTCCTCCCACCACTGCGCGATATTCCAAGCCCAATCGCGTTGCTGAACTATGACAAATGTTGTTTCTCCTTCTCGTGGCATAATGTTGTTTCTTGTATGTGCTGCAGGGTTCTTCGGGTATTCTCTCATCGGTGCTCATTTCTTCCATTACTGGGTGTACAGAAAACCTGTGCTTGTATATATCCTTGTAGAGTTTGATGCACTTCTGTTCGTTGAATAAATGTGAGTTCTGGATAATTATGTACTGTCTTTGCTTAGCCATTATTGTTGAAGCGTAAAGTTTAGAAAGATTGAAGAATGTTGTATGATTTGATCGACATCACTGACATTACTAACTCTTACTACAACAGTTTCGGAACGATAAACAGGGGAGCAAGGAGTAAAGGTTAAGAGAAAAACTACTATTCATTTTCCACACTCACTAGTGGAAACAGAATATGTACATGACTTCGACACAATAATTATAATAGTAAATGATTTTGAAGAAGGAATGCACACACAAACCAACCTTTTTGTCCATCTCAGAAATTTATGCAAAACGTTGCCGGAAACCTTCCTGGACTACCCGAAGGACATCACGAGGGACGTCGTGCAGTGAACCCCGAACACTGCATCGTAGCAACACACAGAAACTGCTCTTAACTTTGGATCTCCAACGGAGTGGAACCAGCGATAGGGACGAATTGCAACCTTCCGCTCTAACCACTGAGCCATCCGGGCTACTTTTTGTGCGGGTGTTTGTTGGATAAGTACAGTGATCGCGCGGGTAGGCAACATAGTATTTGCAAAAGTCCGGCACCGGCTGGGTTCCACCAGAGCGGTAAGCAACCGCTCGATCCACTATGCTACGCGTACACGTCTCAGACACTCCCGCGACTCACTCACAAACCAACCACTTTGATCTTCGCGTAACGTTGCCGAGTGTGGGCACTTGGTCGCGCCTTCCTTCACGGTTCGATGAGGTGGAATCTCCACAAAACAGAGTTGCTCAGTTACTTCGGCGCAGCTCTACTATTTCTTGTCATTTTATCAAATTCTCAGCGAGCTTCTGACGTTATCGTTCAACTGTGCTGAGCAGTACGTCATGTCCGTTGATTACTTCTGGTCTTCTACATCCCGACAACATCGCCTGAGCTCTCAGGACCGGTTCTGACAGGTCGAAAATCCACCCAATTTTCGAAAAAAAAATTGAATTTCGAGAAAAAAATGGTTGTAGGCTTTTTGTATGGTTTTCACATCAAATTGTTCGCGATCGCGAACTCAGTGGACACAATGGAACCAATCCTAGATACTTGTTCTCTCTTTCTTTTTTTTTTCTCTCTCTCTCTCTCTCTCGAAGTTGTATCCAAAAAATTTTGGAGTTTTCTGCGCTCGACCCCAATTGGTGGGCGGGGTCAGGGTAGCTAACGGATTTATTGAAATACTTGGTGAGTGCTCAAAATCAAAGGTGAAGAGCATTGCTCTGAGTCTGAGGTGCTTTTCTTTTATTCAGAATTACTCATTATAAAAGAAATTATGCAAAGATGCTTGTAATCCCGCGATTAACGCGGATCTCGCGAAAATTTTCAGATTCTACAGCTGCGACTGTAGATAGTTGCCAAGGTTTGATGCTTTGAATCCTTATTTCGTCGGCATACTCGACTGACCTCGAGTAGCATTACGCCTGGCTGCGCCTCCTTATTCACAATAAAAAAACCTTTTTTTGACTGAATCAAATGCATCATTAAGTATCGATACTGGTTCCTGATCATCAGTTCCAAACATTCACCAACATGTGTACTTGTGAAGAAGCTAGCAGCAAAGAAACTCTATATTTTAACGACGCAATGGATCGAACACAGAACGAAAATGGCCCACAATGAATATTTATCGAGGAATTCACCCGCGTGGCACGTTTGCACGAGGCCGGAGGTGCAAAGGATTACGTCCGAGAGCGTGGAAGTCGGGGAGGAACGAACGAACGAACGCGAACGCGAACGAAATTAGCACTTTCAATCACCTCTGTTATTGTTCACAACCGGAAGTCTAACTGACTGCAAGGGAGAGAAAACAAACAGACACACATACACACACAGACATCTCACAACAGCACAACAGCTATGAATGTTCAATAGTATGTGTCGACGATGTCGAACGAGCGGTCGTCGTGCAGTTTCTTTCGTTTTTGCTCTGTGAACGACGTGTGAAATATGCGGCTGAGCTGTTCAGAGTCCGGATTTTGCATGAACGGTACACGTATCACCATACGGCGCTTCGCTGGCTGCATCACTGAATCCGGAATCACCCTGAATAGAGCGGAAATCATGAAGTAGGGTAAAGATAACGTAAAGCACAAAGTACTGCTTCAGTACCTAGCATGTGAGAAGCTGGACAATAATAGTAGGCAAGAGATAAGCAACCCAAGGCATGCACAGCTGCGCATCTTCCTGAAACGGAGCTTGATCACGGATCGCCAGAAAACTGGCCCGAAGAAACGTACGCGTTGATGAAAACGACGGAAACGTAAATCTCACACAAATTATGCAGTCCCAGTATCTTATCGAAAGTAATGGAACACAGAAAATCGAACATCACGGATGACTACGCTCTCTTTTATCGAGCATGTTCCAGAAATAATGTACGAGATGGGAAAAGTTGAAAGGAAGTTGATTTTTCTTTGTAGAGTCTTTTGGTGAAAGCTCACAGGGAAATAATACCTACAGCTGAAAGTGGAACTTGTCCATCTATTTTGAAAAAAAGCGTCAAAAAATTCCCGGCGTCCCTAGAGCAGGAATGTTTCTTATATTTAAATCTGTTCAGAAGTACAGAGAGAGAGATGAAAAAAAAAGCGAAGGAACAAAGGAAGAGAAAGAAATCAGTTATGAGGGCTCCAAGGATTTGCTCACATGAGCTACTCGATAGGTCCTGAAAGGTAGTATTTTCAGTGAGAAATACAATTTCTAAGCGTGTACGAATGATTAATGCTCTATCTTATGGTTAGAAGAGAAGACCAAAATGACTATGTACGAGGAACTCTTCCTTTCTTCCCCGAAAAACGTTGAATTTTCAAGGTTCAAAACACGTTGGGGCTGAGTAATGGCAAGTTTCGATGCTTTTTTATAATTTTAATTTTCTAATTCTTGAATTTATTCGTGTAATTTAATTTTTCGCTACTTTTTGATTTTTAATTTTTTAAAAAATAATTTGCTGGCTTGCACATTGCAGTGGATTTCGTACTCCTATTTATTTATTCGAACTTCATTTCATTTAGCTTATTTTTGAGTACTCGACATCAAACATACAATTTCTACTAACATAAGTTAGAAACTCGAATATTTAAACAAGGGACAGCTATGTATGAGGCCATGATGTAAAAACATGACAGAATTGAGAACTTTCTTCTGGATTTTTTTTACGTTTTCTTGCGAATTTATTTTATTCGAATTTGTTGAATTATTACGCAAAGTTGCCAGTGCTTGTATCATATTTTAAATATTCTTATATTCATTTTGTATATTTTAAGTGAGCAATCGCGCAAAGTTAAGCAGATACTTGCTCTAGATGTGAAGAAGGAATGGAATAACTAAAAACATGGAAATCAAACAAGAAAAGGCTATCGGACTGTGAAAAGACAAATGTGAAGATCACTCGTTATAATTAGACAGTGTATGTAGTGTTACTTGCGCAATTGAGTTTTGAATCATTATTAATTTATTTTTTATGGAAACATCGCATTTGAGAGTGTCTACAAGGTGAAGATCCTTGAACAGGCGACAGTTTCTGGATGCTCGGGAGAGGTAGCAAACCAATTCATGCAGACAGGTCGTTTTTCCTCACAAGGGAAGTGCACGAGGCTAACCCCGGAGACCAAATCGAAACGTCCATTTTAGAAGCATTGTTTAAGATAATGTTAATGTATGTATGTGTGTCATCTTTGCCCAATGCTCCTGTTGCGCTCAGGAGAGAGCGTCAAAGGTTTTTCGGCAGCCTTCAACTCTCACGGGCCTAGGGTCTTCTACTAATCTTTTTGACTGAAACATGGGTTATTCGAGTTGCTGGACACAAATATCGTATCCATTTTGTAGCGCAACCGCATTTTTGTAGGGTTATGGTAGGAGTACGGTAGCGTGCGGTAGTACGGTAGGTATTACGCCTACCGTAACCCTACAAATTTAAAATTACGGTACAAAATGGATACGATATATGTGTTCAGCACCTCAAATAACCCTCATATGCAGTGTTTTAGTAAATTTTTTTGAAGATTTTGGATCCGTGAAGGTTGAATGGTGCCAATTATTCTGCTGTACTGCCATAGGAGTCCTAGATGGGATTCATGAAACTTTGTCCGCGCAAACCAACCGTGGTTACTGTGAGTAGCCATCTTATAGACGACAGAATGTTTGGGGACGCATTTTCCTATGAGTTTGCTTCGTCTGGTTGTGCACTCGTGAATCCTAACTGCAAGCATGGCAGCCGCGGTAGAGTGGTCGAATGGGTAACGCATCGGTCTATTAGGCAGGAGATCGACGTTTTTGAAGCCAGTGGAATCAGAATAGAACAGCTCAAAAATTAAACGAAAAAGGATCCCATCAAAAAAGAGACAATGTTACAAAAACATCAAGTCGAAACCTTCCCTACCTAACATGGAACTATGCTTCACATACTGGAGTTGCTTCGTAGTTTATGCAGTAGTGCCCATATCTGGTCTGTTGCAAAAATTAGAACTACTTAAAACAAGGTCAGAAGCTCGACGGACGCTTTCCCTACTAGGCTAATGAACCACTGACGCCATGACTCGCTCTATGTTACATGAACAGGCTAAACCAAATTTTTCCAAAATGCGTCTTGAAACAATCCATAGTCTAGAGGACAATAATTACGATAACCACAGTTAGTTTGGGTGATCAATGTTCTATAAAATCCAGCACTACATGGACTTCCTTCGCAGTGCAATAGCAAAATGTTTGACGCGCTCTCCTGAACGCATCAGGAGCATTGGGCCAAAATGATATACATACATTACAATCATCTTAGACAATGCTTCCGAAAGTGGCTGATCCGTTCCGATCTCCGAGGTCAGCCTCGTGCGCTTCCCTTCTCAGATGTGCTGGATTTTCCGCGAGAATATGACGGGGAGCAGGTGGTGCTTTCCTGACACTATTACGAATCTATAATTGCTTTGGAAGCCTGCTAGACGCTATAATACTTGGAAAGGAAGAAAAGAATGCGCTTGCATCCTACATGCTCCTATGGAAAAAGTGCTGGTTGCCTAGTTTCCTGATAATGGTCTCTCCTACTCTACAACATTAGCTTTATTTGCTGGAGTTCCAGAACACAAAACTCATCGAAAATAGTAGGAACGAACGAAAATCCTAATAAAAATGGAGTGGACTGTAATCTTGGTTCAGTCATTGAAACAAATTATGAAATTGAATACCGATATTCCTCAATACGTACCACACAGGTTGTTAACTGTGCACGTTTATTAGGTCGACGTTTCGACTTTACGTCGTTTTTAGAAGCCTAAAAGTAGTTTAAGGTTTTCATAATTTACGTTTTGATTCACCGAACACCTCCTCTTCTGGTGCGTTCAATTCGTATTGGATACATCATTGTGAGATCCCAGGCCAAAGGTAACACTCGCCAACGTGCGCCCCGAGATTATAGCGATGATGGTATTCTACTAAGACAACAACAGACCGCTAACAGCCAACATGTTTGGTTTACTCAGCTTTACTAGTGCTGTTAGGAAAGCGTGAGTAATCTTTGCTGACCTTATAGCTCGCATAAGGACAGAAAAGGAAAAATGTGAAATTAAATGAAAATGTGAAGTTAAATATGCGAGAACAGATATA
>JARK01000200.1:21504-31599 GCA_000688135.1 Ancylostoma ceylanicum | reverse complement strand
AGGGGGGGGGGGGAGGAACAATGGATGATACCCTCGCCTTTACGACCGCTCTTGGCTTGGCCTGCATAGGAGAGATTTCTGTAGAACCAAAGGCACCTTCCACAAATATGACTTCTCTAAGATCATAATTTGGAAAAATTCGAAAAAAAAGCTACAACGAATGACGATCGAATGAGCTAAAAAAATAATTGAAGTATCTTAGAGAGATTGCACGACTTCTCCATAAACGTATCCATGAACATCAAAGAACCTTGAAAAATCATGTTTTCTACCCGAAAAGCAGCTTTTTGCATCACGCTACCCTACACCACATAAGAGAAGATCCACTTAGAGTTAGTGTAGCGGTACTGCACCGCTCATTAGAAATCCATTAGAAAGCGAGGTGCTCGGAGCTCTTGCGATAAAGCGTCCTACAAAGGAAATAAACAACAATTATGAATTCCTATATTACTAATTATTAATTTTACTTATAATTTCCTCACGTTTGTCAGGTAGCGTGGTAGTAAGTGTAACCCCTTCTCTAATGTCCTTTCCTCTGTAGCTCTCATCCGTCCGCTGGTTTGCTTGCTGTGCTGTTTGACACCTTGTTTGCTTAGCATGATCAGTCTGGTTGCTCATTCCTCTTTAACATCATTGTTGTTATGAGTGCAAGATGATGCTTTGGAATGTATTATAGGTTTGTTTGAGATTGAAGATAAACGATTGAACACAGGAATCTATAATATTCACGGCACGAAGAAACTTGTACTAAATGAGGCTCCGGGACGGCACCATCTTACCATAAAATATTTGTTAAAAAATGTGAGTGGGTTGTGCATGAAAGTAATAGAGGTAGCTTGAATGAAACCCGTTTATTGAAAATGAATAGTGAGAAGGTAAAAAAAAAAACGGAATCTCATGGAATGAAAGTGAAAAAAGAGCAATATGTTTACAGAAAAAATTTAGACAACAGTGTAAAAGCTGTACAAAACGGATGAGCTTAGAACTTTTCTTGTTAAAATTTTCTCACTAGATTACTTTTTTCGTATGTGTCTGCCTTACCGATATGGCTTCTTGGGTCTGATAGAATAAAAAAATACTGATTGGATATTAAAAGTGCTGTAAAACGTACCACAGAAACATCATGCGAGCAGAAAACGCCAACCAAAATTCGATTGACTAAAACTTCAGAAAATTGACTGATGAGTAGATCCTAGGTATGTGGGTGGGACACACACGAAAATGGAAGAAAAAGAACAAATGAAGCGACAGAAACCATAACCAGGCAAGTCCCTCTCCTATCTGAATAACGCAACTTGCGCTGCTTCGACTATTCTACATCTTGAGTGGGAAATGAGTAAAACTTGACTGAATCTGACTCGGTGTGGTCGAATGTGACTTGCTCAGATCAGACGATTATAGCGTGATCTGTTTTTCGAACCTGCAGCATCAAGACTGGATAACAGGTGCTTGTACGCTAGTCCCGGAAGTATTGGAAAAACTTGAAGAGATTATGTTTATCAAGAGTGAAAACGCTGACTTCCTATTCATGAGATGAGTTAAACATCAACGACCTGGTCCGAGACAGACGACAGTAGGAGGAACGATAGCCTATGTATAGAGAGCTAACGAGGCAGAAGAGCTTTTAAATCCACATCAACGGGAAACACGCTCGGAGATCGCTGACAAGTACGTAGCGAATAAAGGTGAATTATGCGAATCTTGTGCGCTTTTATGAGCAGCTGTACGTCATGTCCGTCAGATGAAGCGGTCATGGTCTTCAAGATTTTTGCTCGTTTCGTAGTGGTGCTTCTTTTAGACGAGCGTTTGCAACAGGATGGGGAAAATTGTAGTGTTTGCCGATTTATTTTTGATTCATTCATCTATTTTTACTATCCCATTTTTCAGGAAATTAGACATCACTCAAAATCAACTGATACTGACTAGGAACGTTATATTGAACATGAACTACAATCGATTCACAATGCACGAAACGAAAACTGAACAGATAGTTAAAATGTGAACACTTTGTATGAATTTAGAATCATCTCACTTTGAATCATCTGGTAAAATGCAGCATTGCTCGATGGAGCATGAAACCTACAGTGTGTATCATAAATATACGGGCACCCCAAAAATGGCGATATCTGCTTTCACTCACATTCCTGGCAAAAAAGCCACTGCAACCAGTGAATTCGGCGTGCCCGAGAACCGTGTATCACCTCCACTCAGTTTGAAAAATGGAAAAATTAAGTGTAGCCCGTTTTCGATCCCATATTGCAGTGTATCATAATTATACGGGCACCCTCAGTAGAAAATACATAAAATCACCAACTCATCCGTAATCTCCTGTCTCAAATTCGCAATAAGTGACTATAAGCACTCCTCAGTTAGGCCTACAATGTGGCAAGGATCGAAGCCTTCTGGAACGGAACAGGCGCAGATATGCGCTCTTCACGTAGCTTACTTTAGCAACCGCAGGATTACCGAGCGTATTGATAGGGATTCGAGTACCATTGACGCCTTGGTGCAAAGGTCATGACTTCGGCGGTCTGAATAAGAGACCTCAACGAACAGGGAAGCCGCCTTCATAGGAAGAGCGTCGGGTAGGACCGATGATTTCGAACACGATGGTGCACATCATCGGGGTTCGGGACAATTATCGACTGCTATCTCTGGAACGACGGTATGGAGACGGATACAATAAAACGGCAAGATTGTCCGTTGTCTCCTTCAACATGCTCATTGGCTCACGAGGTCTTATAAGGTTGCACCGTTGCGGTTTGCCAGGGAGAACAAGGCGACAGACTGGTCAAAGGTACGCATAGTTCTTCCGAGATTCACGAAGACTAGAATTCGTGTCCAGGTGATGTCCTTTCACTTGAATATGTTCAACTTAGATGGTCTAGATTTAAATTGGAGGGATCTCCGTAACGAGTCGCAGCTCTTCAGCAGGGGGTATTTTGGAGGTGACACAGTTATGGTGTGGAGCGGCTTCTGTCCGAAAGGAAGGCTTGACATCGCCTTTATTTTGACTAGTATAACCGCATCCGACTACAGTGAAGTGTTCCGCGTCCAGCTCTTGTTCTTCCAGGACCACCGCAATGGAATTCTGCTCATTTTCCATCGAAACAATACTGCTATTTACGACGGTCATTCGAAGACGGCATGGTTTGTGGACAACACTGTGACTGTTATGGCTTCTCTTACCTGCCAGGGCTCCTATTCTGACCGTGGATGGGGTCGAATACGGGCTACACGTAACTTTTCCATTTTGATTGAGGTGATGCAGAGTTCTCGGGCACGCCGAATTCACTGGTTGCAGTGGCTTCTACCAGGAATGTGAGTGAAATCAGGAATCGCCATTTTTTGGGTGCCCGTATATTTATGATACACACTGTATACGATGATGCAATTCTTCAACACTAACTGTAAGAAAGAACAACTACGCCGTGTTCACAAAATAGTTGTCCATTATATGCAGGTAGTGGACCGAACAACCTGGAAAAAAGTAAGGACTCGCGCAAGGTCAATTGTGAAAAGGCCGTCTAGGTAAGCCTACATAAAAAAACAAGCGAAACACGGGCCGGGGGTAGTATCTAACGAAACATCCCTTATGCTAAAAGCTTGCATCAAGTCATACCTGTACAATTTAAATTAAGAGGACGTGCAATGAGTTTGTGCAGGTGATACATTTCTTTGTGCATCATAAGCATTAATTTTCACAACAATTGCACTCTTATACTTCAAATGTAATCAGCCAATCACAGGGGTCCTTTCATTGTTACTACTTTTTGCTAGAGTTCTGACAGCCTCTCATTTCCACTTCTGTGAGAGGTCGAATCATTCAGAGCAAGTTTATAAGTCAGTTCTATCGCGAGTAGATGAAATTCTACAAAATGAATGAGGAATTCAATGAAGCAAGCGGAAAAAGACGTGGCTAAACCAAGGTACAGGGGGAATGAAAAAGTCTCCTGAGCGAGCTACCATGTAGGCATTTTCGAGATCTGTTCAAGGAGGATGAAGTTGGTGAATCGCTCGACACCGAACCCTTGGCCGCTTTCCAAGGAATTCCCCTTCGGAGCCCGCATACATTAGGAGGGTTTTGGATAACAGCTGGAGACCCAAGAATAAACACGAAGGAAGAGCGCACACCATAGATCGGTTCAGTACTAGCATGTAGCCTATCTACTGATTAGCGCTACACCTGTTTGATGAAGTGGTAAGATGCATGGATAGCTAGCATTGTTTTGCTCTTCTGTGCATAGATGGATCATTGAGATTAATCAAGGTAAACATCTTCACGGTCGTGTCAACGATGGTCAAATCTGAGGTGTATCAACACGTTCACCCCGGGTAACCTCAACGATGCATGCGACCTCCGATCTTATTTCGGATTTATTCGCCTGCTGAGTGCACATTTATAGTACTAGTACCGAATAAGGGATAATCAAGCAAGAGGAGGTCGAGGACATGTTACTTGAACGATCATACTTTTGTTCCGATCCCCCTCTTTGGCTGATGGTTTTAGCTCTTTAATAGCAGTATTATGGTATCCAAGAAGCTGTTCCCAACATACTGCGTTTATTCTTTGCTTGAGTGCTGCTCTGAGACGAACCATGTTCTGGACGCAATGACTTCTCATTAGTTTCTTCTCAGCTATGGCAGAGTCTAGGAGATACAGTCATCAATCGAGCGCCGATAAAGAATTCACAGGAAGAAATTACGATTGGCTCTGACTTTTCACCAAAGATGATTCCGGAATATTTGCCCGAAGAAACGAATATGACAATCTTTGCTGTTTACTCAAGCTACCTCTACTCGACTGGTATTAATTAGGACAAGATTTGGAGAGAGTCGAACAATCAAAAAAAAGTGCCCTGATCATTGATGTGGTTCTCACCAACACGCATCAGGCATGAACACTAAGAGAATAGGACTTCTTGACCACAGAATATTCAATTGTCGAACAAGTAACAAAAACCAGAAAGAGTTTTGCAAGCGTAATTGGAAGAAGGAAGCGCAATCACTTTCCAACGACGACCACATTGTTATGTAGCTGGAGAAGACATGGAAGAAATATGGAAGAACGATTCGAAAAGACTCAGAGGGGAAATTGCTGGAGCCATTATGACTTGTCTGAATATGCGGTGCTGAATCGCTTGTTTATTTGGCTCATAATAGGTTTTACAACTAATTATCCACTCTGAACTCCCACGATTAACTTTCCTAGAGGAGATATTCTAACCCGGAGGCCAAGAAAGATCAAGTGTTTGATTCCTGCCTCAAATCAGCAGGAAATCCCACACAATAAAAGAAATTTTGATTTCCGCCAAAAAAACTGCAGCTGCAGATGGCGAATCCAGGTTTTCAAGAAGACAGAGAGCAATCTATCACATCAAAGGATAAACAGCATTTCTGCGATGAAACTCGACACATTGACATGGGTTTTCAGGCAAATATAGGTTTGTACATGGTGTGTGTAGGGAGAAAACCGCATGTGCAGGGTACAATAGATGATATACGGGAGTATTATAGTTACGAGATCCTCTAGAAGTATCTACACATCACAAAAGAGCTGGGATGAATACGCGCGAGAAACAGGACGACCCCTATGCATACGGATAAAAGAACATCTAGATGGGCTCAACAAATCAAGATTCCCCACTCTACTGGGGAGGCATCGCAGACTGAACCATGAAAACTCTGCCGCTAAAAGCCCTAAAATGGACAGGAATGATGGGTGTATCACTTTTACAAACGAGTTGGACTTGTATCAGGATCTGTGCAGATTTTGATATGCAGGCGGATTGTTAAGATACTGCTAACATATAAAGATTACTGGAAGTACAGTCTCGCCATTAGCCGTCTGTGTCTCGACGACATTGGGTCAGCCTACGCTCCGGTTTTGCTTTCGGTTTACTCTCTGATTGAATGATTACTGTATAATGGGTGTGTATCATCGTGAACGAAAACGGGGCGTGGTTCTGTTTTGCGACTGGTTGGTTCAAATCCTCCTCTCGCTCATTACGGGTGACTCGTTCTCTTCGCGCGCGATTCCACTATACATGACTATTCAAAATTTAAATGTAACCGAGACGAGTTGATTGTAAAGGGCGGGAAGACTCCGCCTCATTTTCCTTCACAATGATACACCCCTGATATCCCTGTATAATGAAGAGGAGTTTGGGAGGATCGGCCAGCTATACTATAGACTACTTCAGGCTCTGACGAAAGCGAGATAGCCGAAACGTAAGGTGGTTGCGAGAATAAAACTATATAGTAATCTCACTTAGCAGAAACAGGTGCAATAAAAATTGCAGAAGTTAAAGTTTAAAATGCCAAGGTTCAAGGAGAGTCGAACTCGGAATATCGTTGTGAGATTGTCCAGGAGACAAAAGGAAACAAAGAAAACAGGTGTTTTAGTAGTGAAATAGAGACACAGAGGACTTAAATCATGCAAAGTCCCAACTTTAATATCATCCTAGACTCCTGGTAACTTTTCTAGGTCAACAGTAAGCCTAAGCAGGTCTTCATTTATGTGGAAAACACAGAGAAGACTTTATGCATCATAGAACATCCACGGCACGGTCATGCACTTCTACAACAGATAGTTCTTAAGGTTCCAAAAACCATAGAGCTGCTCACTTGTTGAACGTAACAGTGAAATGTAGTTAATGATGAGTGTTAACAACAGCTATAAGAATGTAAACAAAAGGCTTCAAAACTCCGTGAGGTTGAGTTTCGGCGCTGCTCTTCAGCAAAACACTCATCGCCCTTGCAAAGCCCTCGCATGCCACACGTTTGACTTCTAGAGACAAACTTTCAATGAGTGAATGACAGCCTGAACTATTTGACCTATTTGGTCTTCACCGGCTCCAAAATAATAGAACTACTCGGCTATAAAATACGTGTAAAAGAACTACAGTGGGCTCAGGTTTAAAACACATAAGAATTAAAGATAGTTTTTGAATTTTTTCGTCAGTTCAATTTCTTAATTTTCTAGCTCCTTAATCTGGCTACACTTGTAGCGCTCAGGTATACCAGGAACAAAAAAGTGCACAGAAAGTTGTAGAAGGTTCAGTTTAGTGCGAATAGTCCACCTATAGCAAAGACTGCCTCTTTAACCTCTAGCTCTCTAAGTTGACCAATGTTTCAAAATCAGCTGGCAAAATGACACTAAACAAAGGCAATCAATTAGAGAAATTCAAAAACGAGAATTGTAAGACAGAAAACACAATTTTACAAGTTTTAAAGGGTGTGATACCGTGCAGCCATTCAGGAGAGTTCTATCAAGAAAGGCTACACCAAACATGCTCGTTGTAGTAGTCACACGAAGGATAATCGGGATCAGCCGCTGGCTGACGAAGTTAATGGAAGCAGGTGCTTTGTGCGGGCCAAATAACGACAACGCTAGCCTAGATGAGTAAGGAAAGGCTCGAAATTAAAGCTGATTAAGACGAAAAAACATTAATGAGGGAATTTCAAAGGATTTCACGGCAGTAAAACCTTGTGAGTGGTGATGAATGTGAGTGGCAAATGAAAGGCAAATGCGTAAACGAAAGGTTTAAACGTGGTCAACTTAAGTAGGAGTGAAAAAAGGAAAGGAGCGATCATAGATTGAATCCCGGTTTGTCAATCAGCGATAAATTTAGCCAGAGAAATTTAATCAGTCAAACGATGCTGCGAAAAAAAAATCATCACTACTCATTGGGAAAATATAGACCCAAACAATTTCTGAAAGGTTCACGTAAATTTAGTTGGATAGCTAGTTTTCGTGGACATTTCCTAGGCTAAATTTGGCACCGCTGAACAATCCGGAATCAAGCCTTATATAGAGGAAAGAAATGTTTTCTAGCCTCGGAGCACTTTCTCGGAATGTCATTCTCAGAGCAGACGAGTGATTTGCATGAACCTATGGTTAAGTGGGTTCGTTACATAAAAACTAGGCGTTCGAGTGGGCAGCGCGGAGAGGTCGGAGCCCTATGGAGTCAAAATCTGACACGGAAGCTTGAGTGCATCCGAATGCACCATGTACTTGCCCTATTTAAGGCATGGCAATACAGTATATTATCTCATCTGACTGAAGCTTTTGTGACGAAATTGTTGCTCGGGTTAACTCCGCATGGAGGAAGTGGCGCTCTTTGACCGGATTTCAGTGTGACAAGACCATCAGGGACAGACTTAGATCGAAGATCTATCGTACTGTTGTCTCGTCCATTGCTCTCTATGGTGCTGAATATTGGCCCGCGACCAAGGAAGTAGAACGTCGCCTCATCACAGTGGAGATGATGATGCTGCGCTGGATGGTTGGAGTAACTCGGTTCCATCGAGTCTGCAACCAGGACATCAGGAATCGGTTCGGCGTAGCTACGATAACAGATAAACTTCGCGAATCTCGTCTGCGGTGGTATGGTCACATTTTTCGTGTTAAAGGCAGAGGCCCACCTCATTTTCGTGGATGAGGTAAAAGCAGACTCAGCATCTACTCTGCACGCTGATTCCAGCGGTGTACACAAATTGTCTCAAAATGGTCCTTAAACCCGTTTCTAGGACGAGGCCTGTAACAGTTTGCTGACCCGAATTCACGTGTGAAGCCGTTGATCTTATCGATCGGACACGCCAAGACTCGTTTGCCAACGTTGCAGCCGTGGCGGGCAGCCAGCACGGCTTGTAGCGATCCACCTCCCAGCTCCAAATTTTAGCCACTTCGGCCTCTTCGAGAACAGGGCTTTCGTCGCTTTTGTGCCTGTTGATGTACCTTACTGTGATTGTCATGACGAGAAGGTCCAGGATATGTTGCTATCTCCAACATACGAAATGGGGTGGTACCCTGCCTTTAAGGAGGGAACCGTCTGCAGAGTCGGCTTCGATCTCGACGCCTCCCTACAAACGGCTAAAAACTTGTCCCAAGCAGCGATGGCTTGACACGCTCCATGATTATCTTAAGCTAGCTGGAATCCACCCGGACCAGGCGCACGATAGGGCTAAATGACGTCAACGCACCAGCAAGGCGGATCCCGCTCCCAAACGGGAGAAACGCTGAAGAAGAGAAAGAATACAGTGTCGTCCATTAGCACGGCAATTCAGGATTGGAGCCGTGAATGCACTTGGGCAGGCACAGCCGCTGTCTTTCCGTAGGTTCAAAAAACCCGTCAGCGAGTTTGCGAAATTTATTACAACAGGCGCATGCACATAAAGAGACAATGACAAAACCTTTCCAGCAGACAAAGGACATTTCTTCCACACCATCGTTACATGCATTTCGTAACTAACTGCATCTCCTGAGCAAAGTACTCGAGTCCAACTGCAGCGTTTCCTGGATGGAATGCGATGGGAGCGGAATTTGTTGGACTCCTAAACGCACTCAGAACACTTTAAAGGCAGCAACCGCAGAAATCCTCATTTTCGAGGTGAGTCGTTCTCCGTGTGGTCGGCTGCTAGACAATCACAGTGGTAACCGAGCACAGAAAAAAGAGGAATATCTGGGGAGATACTGCCGTGGACACAGAGCCGAGCGTGGCCATTTTGGTTTCCGCCACGGCAGTTAACGCTATTGATTTGACTTGCATGCCACGAGTGGTCTAGCCCAATATATCATGTTGTATATGGAATAGTGTACAGTGTAAGGTATGGAATGCTCACCATCCACAAGAATTCGTGACGATAAGCGCGCATACCCTCAGCGGAAAACTCTCGTCCACGCTGTAGACGCATGGGGAACAGCGCCTTCATTTCTCGTCTTCCGACGTGTTTCACGCTGTTTCATCACTGCCATGAGTTCATCGTCCCTGAAAACCTTGAAATTCAGCGAAATCTCCAACACCAAAATTTCCGTGGGTGCTGCCTTTAAGAAGTAGAGAGGGAGCCGGTTGGCAGGCGTGTGAGTGCAAACATTAAAATATTTACGTGTAGGCGTGATACGACGATCGTGCCCGCTTATAGTATCGAAAAATTGTACATCGTGCACGCTTATAGTATCGAAAAATTGTACAATCTGTATATATAAAAGTGAAATTTTGTATGTAAGTATGTGTGTATGTACGTAATGAATAGAAATCGCGGAGAATGAACCAATCGCGACCAAATTTTGCATGCAGGTCCATGGGGGGGGGG
>JARK01000199.1:91158-109144 GCA_000688135.1 Ancylostoma ceylanicum | reverse complement strand
AAATATGTGGGATTTCATCTGGGAACGTGTGAGGCTTAGCAGTCAAAATCACCCACCAGGAAATTGGTGTCATCAATGATCTCCTGTGGGAGGTCATGGTGATCGGAACGGTGGAACATCGATCAGCTAGATGTGCCCGAAATTGCGCCTTCACCAGAAAGGAGCCAGTATACGCTCGCTTGGCTACAACGATGAACTCGAACCATGATCAAAAAGTCCTCTCGAGGACTTTTTCGTGAAACGACGAGGTCACTGTCTGCGTCTCGTGCGCCGCACGCTATTGCCCTCCTCGTGTCCTCATCGTTTCATACTGGCAGTAAGGTCGGCGTGACAAAGAACTCACAGTTCAGTTTCGAATTGTGAGTTTACCTGCAAGTATGGTCCCGGTTTCGTCCCGATAGTCATCCGCCATACTCACAGAACCATATTCCACACAATAAAGCTTACATTACCAATCACGGAATTCCTCGATAGGTGGGGAGTTAGCGGTCAGTTAACGGTAATCGTTAAGTGACAGTTTCGGTATACTACCACCCCTGACCTTTTTTTCTTACTGAGCACAGCCTTTTCCGGATTTGAGATGGAAACTTGTGACAGCGTCAGTAGTCTGGAGCATGCTGAAGTGGTCTTTTGAAAGTGGCCAACATTATTACAATGAAAAACCCCTTTAACTCATGAGGTTGCAATTATACATCCAATATTACCAGAAAAATAATCATGGTGAGTTAATTCTATCTTATTGGTCTTTATAATAATAAAAACCATAGCATATTCTATCTGAAGAACACAGGGGAGCATCGTCCTGCAATGTTTGTTAATCGGACAGCATGTGATTACATCATATAGTACATCCCATTTGAGCAGCAGGAATTGGTGGAACGCGATGCGAATCTTGTAAATCCCTCGATGGATTCCATCCATATCAGGTGTTCCACTGATTGCTACTGATTCGGTTCGTCAATTAGCTCAACTAATAGTGATTTCATCAATTAACATGGGGCAATAAATGAGGTAAGAGCTCTCTTCACAGTCACAATTAGTTGAAAGAAATCTTCTGCATTTACATCTCCAACGACACTGCGTCCAGAAACTTTTTTCAAGAAGATAACCAAGGATCTCAAGCTAGCAGCTGGGTGAAGTCTCTTCATCTTACCCAGATGAGATAAATCTCCTGTTTTCCGCTTTGGATCTTGTCCAGAACCTGTGGGCTTCACCAGCTGTCCAGAACCAGGTTCTGGACAGCTGGGTGAAGTCTCTTCATCTTACCCAGATGAGATAAATCTCCTGTTTTCCGCTTTGGATCTTGTCCAGAACCTGTGGGCCATCACCGCTTGCAAAATCCGTGGCGGCACAAACCAACATGTCTCCTAAACAACCTCATGGAAACAGCTCGTTTTGGATGTGAATTTGACTCGGGAAGGGGGAACAACACGGTGGATTGATGACGTAGCCAAGTTCAAAGGGAGACGAGCTAAAGACATGATGTCGACCTGGAAAACACTCATACATAAACGGAGACGTCAAGAAGACTGCTGAATCTACGCAAACACAGTGCAACATCTACTGTACCGTTTCGATATAGAGACTGAATAAAGAATAAAAAGGAGAACATTAACAGCTTTGTCAAAGAAGATTGAAGGAGGAATTAAGTAGCCGGAGTCCTGAGAATACAAATTCTATTATGTTGGCCCGCTCTTGTATGGCAGAAACGCATTTCTGGAGGTGTGCGTGAATTTTTCTGTATCCTCTCATTGTACCAGAGGTTGCTTTAAAATACGTTCGCTACAACAAGAAGCTTCTTGCGTTCTTCTTTCTTCACACAAGGGGCTAAGTCTGATCTTCCAGAATTTTCTAAGAGATGTATTTGCCCTGTCATGTTAACTTGCTCAGTTCAAAAGACTTGTGAACAAGTTTCTCAAAGAATCAGCCCATTAGTTCATCGTTACCGAATTCCCACGAATTGGTATCGTTTTTTTACATCTCTATTTGTATACCACAGAGTTGATTAGCGTGTTTGTGACGTGTTTGTGTTTTACTTTTTTTCTGATTCGCTACTTAGCGTGGAACTCCCACGTATAAATAAATAAATTCGGATTACGTATCTACAGAGGCTATTTCGAGCATTCATGGAGATTTTTTTCTGAAATTAGTAGCTGGAAAACCATAGAAACATTCCCAATTTCAGTGAAAATCTTTATTCAGGCACTTATACGAATCACTGACCAACAAGACAGACAAGCGCCTCATTACCATTGACCGTATCGTAGTTGCAGCCGATTTTTCGCGAACCATTTATCTGGAACAATTCGAAGTCTTCCCCCGTTCAATAATCTACAAGCTTAGAAGCTTCTTCAAAAGCTCTTGAACACCCACTTTCTTGAAATCCTTAGACCAACTGTGTATGGATTTTCGGACCAAACGCTCGAAGCCAGTGGATGTGGGCCTGAAATTGGAAAGGCGTGTGCACTCAGGCTCAGACTCCAACGATATCTCAAAACTCACTCTTCGTGTCTGAATTCTACCGTATCGTACCGGTTTTGATCATTGTAACCAGGTATGAACACAGAAAATTTGGCCATTTTTTCTAGGGCGCAATAGTATTCCTGGAAGATGTGTGGACCTGTTCTATCAGTAAGAGCTTGAGCTACTTGACGTTTTTTTCTCACGATTCACGATTTAGGAAAACGAGCTTGAATTCCATAAAAAATCGTAAAGGATAAGTATTGAATATACGTTTGCTAGCATTAACGACTAACTTGATTCANCCTGGAAGATGTGTGGACCTGTTCTATCAGTAAGAGCTTGAGCTACTTGACGTTTTTTTCTCACGATTCACGATTTAGGAAAACGAGCTTGAATTCCATAAAAAATCGTAAAGGATAAGTATTGAATATACGTTTGCTAGCATTAACGACTAACTTGATTCAGAAATTCTCACATTTGAAACCTCATGATTTGCCAGTCCCTCAAGTAAGAAAAAAAACTCTATCTCCAAAAAAAAATTGATCGCTAAACGACATCTGTCCGCAAAGAAGTTCACCAATTGCTATGAAACTGTTACAGTAACTTTTTTTAAAGCATGTGGCGGATATGCAGCTTAAAGACTTCTTTCCATGCACTGCAAAGATAAACAATACTTATCTAAAACTAGAGTAATCGACTTGTGCTAGGAACACTCGAAAGATACATTGTTCATTAATAAAACTCACAATTAGGACCGAATAATGCGTTAAATGTGTTCGAATTCGAAAACTTTATCTCGAATGAGTCGATAATTCGAGTATTCGAAGTCTGGTTCGAGTGCCTAAACTACAGGGTGGGGGGGGGGCATAAGTTATTGTACATCGTTTGCTGGCTTATTACTCTGCGGTGGTGCAATGTTTTTAGACAAGCAACATCTCTCTTGATAGAGCTAGATTTCCTTTATTTACTGATTACAAACATGCCTTGGATACTTGGGATATCTCAAAGAAATTTTAGCGGAAACTTCAAACTCAGATTTTTGGTGCCGCCAAATTCAGCCCCCCGCAATTCCTGAGCAATACAGCCACAAAAACAGTTTCTGACAAGGGATTCAAGTGGGATAAAAAATAGTCTCATACTCTCGAAGCTTATTTTAAGATGTATGTGCAAAATTCACGGCAGGTCGGGGTTGATAAGAGCACAAAACGAGGCTGTTCAAAAATTTGCTTGGATGAGAAAACCAAGAATTAGATTTCGAGCACAACTGGTCTATATCTGAGCTTACTGATGAGGCTGCGTAGCCAATCTGCAGCATTTTTACTCTATTTTCCAGATCACATCAACAGTCTGGCTGATGTTTTGTCTTTCAGTGTAAAAATTCCCGGAACTCAAATTTGGTGAAAATCGCGCATTACCGGTGACATGGAGTAGCCGCGGTTTCTTGCCCGCATATTTCTTGGACTTCGATTTCTTGGGGAACGCCGGACACCTAGAAAGAGCACTTCTTGCTCTTCAAGAATCATCTGAGCTTTCATAGACTTCGATTCCTTGGGAAACCCCGGACACCTAGAAAGAGCACTTCTTGCTCTTCAAGAATCATCTGAGCAGTGAAATCCAATTCAAAGATTTTGTGGATTTTCCAGGGAAAATTGTTATAACATCCCACCTGTCCAGCGGCGTTCCCTACTACTGAACGCCAGCGTATCGCTTCCATAACAGTCACCCGCCTCCTATCATCTACCCAGCGCCCGTGCTGGCGCTATCCTCATCTTTACCCTTCTTCGTCCGCCAGGCTCATCCTCTTTCTTGTAAGAGAATCGTGCCCTCCTCTTCCGTTTTATAAGGTCTGCTAATCACAGGCCAGTATCACTCATTCGAACTGGGGTGTAAACAAATTTCGGTCACTAAAAAAGACTTAACATGTATGAACATGACAAAAGTGGCGCGAAACACCTGTAAATCAAGGTAAATATTAAAATTTTCAACCCTTCCGTGCATAACTCGACGCGCTGAACACGATGGTGTAGGTATGTTCCGTGGTTGTTGGCTGGTTCTCATGTTCAGACTCACATACACACATGAATTGCCAATTAATAATAAGGAAATTCTCGGCTCCATACTCGCTCAGATGATCGACCCCGATATGTTTCGGGTGCTGACGACAATCACAGTGGAAAAAATTGTAGAGGGAAAAAACTGTTCCGTAATTCTATAATCTGCTCAAGCTATTTCTACACATTTGTCCCATAATTTCTTCTAACCTAGTACTGTTTGGTATTTTTCTTGCTATCTATTGACTACAGAAAGAGCTGTTAGTTGACATTTTTTATATGCTTTACCTCTCCTTCTAAAATGGATATTCAATCCACAACTAACCGCAGCTTGCAGGTTCTTCATTGCTTTGCTGAATCGTTGGGCTACGATCTCACGCTCCTCCTTTTTGAGAGCATCTTTCCCTAATCCTGAACAGTCTGGAACACCAGTCGTCAGATCTGCTGATGCTGCAATGTGGAGCAGGCAAAGTGCCTGGAATGGGCTTGTTTTCCTGATCTGCAGATGCTTTAGATACATCGATCGGAGCTTGCTTACCGAAAATACCAAACTGCCGAAGAGACCCATGTCACCATGGGATTGTGGAACTGCTCTGATTACCGGTATTAAATGACGTTTAAATACTGCCACCGCCTCGCCGATCTATCTATTCAAAATGTGAGCGTTTTCGACTTCAATAACATAATATCGCATATGCCCTCATCAGTTTTTAGCAAAGAAAAAGTAGTCACGAGGAAATGGATCCTCTACTGTTGGGTAATTTTCGACCTTTCGTTGAATTTTCATGCCGACATACCGATCATCTCATCGAAGCAACGGCTCCGATGTCCGCTATGTCCGCTGCTGTAGTAGCAGGTGACAGTTAAGGCACACCTGACCAGGAAACAGGAGAGCTTGGTAACATGACCAGTTCACGCCTGAATCGTCGGCCGCTGATGCTGAATGAACAATTTGCGGAACGAATTCGGCTTAAGTTCAAGATTTTGTCAGAATAGATTGCGTTGTTGCATAAAAAATCTACGGCTGATGTCTGACCAGATTACGAATATCAGCTATAGGCTAACCAGTGCATGAGTGATGCCTAGGTAGAGCAATTCGTTGTCATGCTATGGATTCCGGGTATGTCGCCCGTGATCCGGGCGTCGGTGGTAGCACGTGGACCAGACACGGCAAAAGAGAGTTAGAGCTGAAACCACAGGGCTTTCTAAAGGAAGAACTGCACCGAATAATCAACGACAGTGGGCTCGCAAGCCAGCAGGCAAGAGATAAAGAACTTCTATCATAGAAGAGCTGCTAACGGGCGTGGGCGAGAACTTAGCATATTACGACTTATCTAAGGCTTAGTTGATTCCGACCATTGTGGTCGTTGCAGTCGCTGTTCGTAACTTAACGGTACACAACTAGTTTCTATCAACAGCACAGAACGTCTAATTCATCATCTTCCAATATATAACATCGAACCGTAACTCTTGAGAGCACCTGACGGAAATGGCGGGCGGGTCACGCAAGAGGATTTGAACCGGCGTAGAACGTCGGGCTAGTGCATCAGCAGCACTGATAAGAAAGAGTTCAGGGTCCTTTATTTACTCAACTTTCGAGCTTTTTTATGTATCGGGTTCTGAATTGATAATTGACTTGCAGAATTTGTACCGAACTATAGTAATTCCGCACAATCCTGAAGTGTAACCTGATGAGAGTTCTGCTAGGCTCAATCCCAGAGAATAATTGATCAGGACTTGGCTATATCTTGTCGCTGGCTCATAACTGGTTTGTAGTCATATGGCGCAAATATTTCAAAATAGGAAAGTTCCAGAGCGGATTTTCCCATAGAAAAGCAGTTATCCGCCACACTGGATATAGAGAAGTTCAACGCTTTGTATTGTTTTGATTGGGATTATAACTTGAAAACTTGGAAAATATCACACAATTTTCACAGAAGGTCTTTATTGAAGCATATAGCTGAATCATACTTCCATTATCAATCTCTTTTCCGATTCAACAACACAAACAAGTACTTTTTTGCCGTTTTTCTCCTTGTAATTGCAGCCAAAAATGTTCAAATCGCGAATCTGAAACAGGAAATAGAGAGTTTTTTTTGTAATTTAACAGCATTCACAAGTGATTGTATAGAGTTTTGAATCTCCCTTAGAAATCATTTCGACCCTCACTTTCTCAAGATCTGAGGACCACTCCTGTATGGCGTTTCGGACTAATTGGCCATAATCGGTAGAAGTTGGCCTGAAATTGTGCAGACATTAATAGCTAGACTCAATCCTAGTGCAAGCTATAAACCCTACATCTGGATCGAAATCCTGTGCTTTTGATGAAAACTCACTCTTCATGTGTGAAAATTTGCGCATCACGCCATAATGGGCGCTGTGCTATATCCGCAAGGACTTTGGCGATTCGCTCCAGATTGCAGGAGTATTTCTGGAAGAAATTATACGAGACTGCTTTTTAGAGGAAAATATGTTACTATGCAATGCCAATACAAATATGTATATCGAGTATGGGATGGGAGACTCTTACAAAATGTAAAGCAGTAGCCAAAAAACTATGAAAAGGTTTCTTCTACGAAGGTGTTTGATTTGCGTTACATGTTGACAGAAGTGCTAGAATGAAGAGGGAATGACCTTTATGTGCAGCTTTAGTGCAGTTATGCTGAAGATCGAAAAATAACTTTCTGATGAGCTGTGACTCTTTGAAGATTCTACACTACTGTAGTAACGGTGAAAGTTTCGATCCTTGAATTCCTTCCTGTTAATTCTATGCGGAGCTAACTTATGGCAAAGTGTTAGATTCTCTAGCCGTCTCTAATCGTATCTGCTGACCGCTATTGCAGCCGTAAGGTCCACAACGCACCGTAACGTCGACATTCTTCAACGCTTCATTAAGTCGGACGACCAAAGTATCCCGTTGTTCCATTCTAAGCGCGTTCCACTCGAGCTCTTCACACTCGGGAACTTCATCTTTCATAATTGCAGAAGATGTAATGTGAAGGAGAGATAGTGCCTATAAAAGGCTTGTTTACTTGGTTCGGAAGTACTTGAGAGATATCGATCGGAGTTTACTTACCGCAAAGATCAAGCCGCTAAAGAAACCCATGTTGGCGTGGCACAGTGGATCTGCTCCGGCCTGTAGTAATGAGTACTGGTGTGTTATATACGGACATCATCAGCCTGTCTGATTAGAATGTGAGACTTTCAATAGCAATTGCATGGCATTATACATAACAGGAATCATAAGTTCAAAAATAATCATGCACAACATCATCGACAATGATAAACACTCATAGCTGTACTTCGCCAATCGTTATTTTACAGCTGGTTCATATGAAAAAGTAGGAAGAATAAAATACGGAGAAAAATAAATAAATTTTAAATTTTAAATTTTTAATTTTAATTTTTTACATAAATTGAGATTAAAAACGCTCAATATTAGTATCTTTTACTGCTTCATCATGTGTTCATAATGTGTTCTCACTGACTACCCCATAGTAGTCGCTAGAAACTGCATTTGACGAAAACGACGAAAACGCGGCATTAAAATAGTTTGGTCAGAAGTCAAGTCCCCTTTCGATTTTTGCCCCGATTTCTAACAAACGACAAACTCTCAGGGTAGAACTATAACCCTGATTTCAAGGCCTTGACAGTTCGTGTCGCTCTGTAGATGACGTTCTAGCAATCTTTTGGACGGTAGCAAGACATGATTGTCTAGACATACTTGTGGAGCGAGGCGATGGCAAAAGAACAGTGGGTATAGGGCTGACCCAATTGAGGTTAGTGGTGGTGTGAGGGTGTGATCTACTGTTGCCCTCCCCAACTTGCTAGTCGAGAAATTATATCAGAGTATTTCGAAATCATGTTCAAACGCTGCCACAGGAGCGGCCCACAGTAGTAAACTTTTCCTGCATCCAGAGTAAAGCTAGACCCCACACTTTAATACTCACCAGGCAAAAATTGATGCAGCGGAGTATCGAGGACCTCATTCATGCTCCGTATTTCTCTGACCTTTTTTCTTACTGAGTGTGGCTTTTTCCAGATTCGAGATGCAAACTTGTGGCAGCAGATTAGTAGTCTGGAACATGCTAAAGTGTTCTTCTGTAATTTTGCAACATTATTATGATGTAAAATCCCTTCAACTCATGAGGTTACATATATACATCCAATCTAACACGAAAAATAACACTGATGCGTTAATTGTATCCTATTAGTCTTTATAATAATGAAAACCATAGCATATTCTATTAGAAAAACACAAGGGAACATCGCACTTCAATGTTTGTTAATTGGACACCATGGGAATACATCACATAGTACATCACATTTGAGCATCAGAACTTGAAAAAATGCGATAATCCTGGTTTACTGGACTCCATGCATGTCATGAGTTCCATTGATTGCTATCGACTAGATTTATTAAATCGCTCAGTGCCAATAGTGAGTTCATGAAATATGGCTAGCGGTTGGGTGAAGTCTCTTCATTTTACCCAGACGAGGTAAATCTCCTGTTTTCCGATTTTTGGATCTCGTCCAGAACCTGTAGGCCATCATCGCTTGCAGAGACGCCAAGAAGACTGCTTAATTCTATGCGAACTTCTATTGCACCTTTGCGATATAGAGACTGAATAAAGAATAAAAAGGAGTGCAATAACGGATTTGTCATCGCTGAAGGAGATTGACTATTTGATGGAAGAATAAACTAAGTGGAGTCCTAGGAATACTAATTCTAATATGTTAGCCCTCTCTTTTGCGACAGGAACACATTTCCAAAGGTGAGCGTAAAGTTTTCAATCGCTGCATTTTCTTTTTAAAAATGAGAGAAATCAGAGTATCGCTCAGAAAAGGACTATTTAGTTCAGACTTTTGGTGCTTCCTCAGCGTTTTGAAAATAATAATGAATTGAAACAGACAAATTTAAAGGCAGCACTCACGGAAATTTTCGACCTCAAGATTTCAGCACATTTCGAGGTCAATGTGTGTGCTGATCACTCTTACAAAGTTGAAAACAGTCAGAACCTTCAAAATCCTTGTTTTCAGGAACCTCTAAATTCATCGCTTTTCAGCAGTTTGGCCGAGTTGCGCGATCTGTTCGTTGTGGACCGATCGAAAAAAAGTCGATACTGCCGCCTTTTTGATCAGCTGTTTGTCGACGAAATCGGTTTTTGGAACTATTTTGCAGCATTCCTGAGGTTAATGGAAGGAACCGGATTTTGAAAAAGATCGCTTGACAGATCAAGGTGTCGTAGAAACACCAAAGGATTCTAAAACGATCCCAATACCACGAAAAAGATTGAAAATGTGACATTGACGGGAAGCAGCCACACAAGTGACTAAACAAGCATACTTCTTGCAGAATAACTATTGAGAAAATTAACTGTGCCAAGGAGTGCAGAAAAGGGTAGTTGAGGACTGAGAACTAGCTTTATAATAACAAAAAAAGTAGTGGCTGCCCACCAAATCAGCTGGCGGCAAGGGTCCACGGCCGCCACAACTCGATCGAACGACCCCACGCAGATCCTGCGGATCCACGTTCAACCACTTTTATTTTGAAAACGGTCGAGTTCTCTGTGCAACTACAATCGTAGAATTGTTGGGAGGCCCGGTGATGTTCCGAAACGATCAAAATCTCAGAGACGGAAATTTCCGTGGGTGCTGCCTTTAATAATTATAAGCGACACGAATTGACTATATAGCTGGCATTGAATCGTTATCACTTGCAAGTCAACTGGACAAAAGTGTCCTGAATCGGAAAAAGTCCATGATCTCGCGGATAAGGTATTTTTGGAAAGCGGACTATCCAAACCACACCTTATTTTTCATGTCTTTTTTTAATGATTTAATAACAATACTTTCTAAATTTATCCATTAGTATTTCTTTTGTCGGTCCTCTCATCTACTGATGAGCCTCAAGAGCACCGACAATAAAAAAAATTGTTCATCTAGTAGACATGAGCGAGACGAACCAATCGTACTAACATCTTTTCCATCTAGTAACTTTTCCATACTTTGGTATTCGGTGGAGCACATTTATCCGACTGGATGAAGTTTGTTGGACATGAGCTCATGTTCTGATCAACTGGCGCAGTTCCCTTTATAACTTCGTTACAACACCCCAACAATAGCCAGAACATGATGAGGAAATATTTTTCCATCTCATCCAATTATTCATAGGCAAGGCGGATAAGTCTGAGGCTTATCTTGATATGTTTAGAACGCCGCGCATTCCCTCTCGCAACGACGACTATGTACGAATCTGCCGCCGCATCGAAGCGGCTTCGACCTTTCGGTTCCATCAGTTCCTCACTCATTAAACCTCGTCCGTGCAAGAGCTAGCGCATCGTCGACGTACGCTTACAACATCTTGCCTACGCCTCGTCCTGCGATAGCTCATCTCTATCTATAGCTGAGAGCTCTTCAATATCCAATACCTGTCAGGTCTGACCACTGTACATGCGTGTAAATATTTCAATAAATATTATATACTATCAATCTTAAGAGCAAGACAATACCCACGTGGCCATCATCCAAGTAGGGTGAATAGGCGAGCAAGTGACCCACACCATTAACTGATGGAGAGCGGTTCTGACTATGATTTGAGTGGCTTATTTTTCAGGAATGAACATCTCTGAACTAAGTGCTTCCGAATGAAACGTCAAATGGATTGGATAGATTTATGAACTTTCCCAACTTCTGCGTCCTGCCATGCGTCGACTGTACTGCTAAAAATAACGAGGATGTGCGAGGATTGGTTTAGATTTATTCTTTGCCGAAAAAATCCAAACCATGTCATCTGAAGAGTTGATTATCATCGTTAAACAGATGTATGGTATGGCTTGGATTGCAACGCAAGGGTTTTGAGGATTTCATTCAACGACACTGAGGCTTACATTATCGAAATCATCTCTCCTGAAATTTTTTTTTGTAACATTGACGAGATCGGTGCAAAACCCGCTGAAAAATTCTTCGAGGAAGTAATTTTTCCACCAGGAAAGGCCAATTCTACCTCAGAAGAACGTCTGGAACCCATGTTTCCACCGTCATCCACGATCACCTTCATCGTCGCGATCGATTCTTATTTCCGCCGAGACTCGTGGAAAGTGAAGTGACTCAGCAAACAATCCGGTTGAAGCTATTTATCAACCGCTCTAGCGATTAACTCCTTCAACTGTTAAATCGACCGTTTTCCTCCACGCATTACCTGTTGGCAACGAGTTTTTTGTCCCATTTCACAGGTATTCTGTAGCCTGGTGCTGCACATACGGTACCAATTCGTTGATGACGTCATGCCAGCAGTTTCTTCCGTTGTGACTCACACCGAGTCTCGACCGATCGCACCTCCATTCTATGAATGTACATAATGTGTGTGCGTGGCCAAACGGGCCGCATTTTGACTTTCTCGTGGAAAAAAAACTCTGAGTTCTGAGAAAATGAGTGACAGGGCGTTGGTTGAGCTTTTCGTCCTATCAAATCGCATTTGACCTTTTCGTGAGATCTCCTCCCTCATAGAGGCATTAGCCTCATATCCTTTGATTGCACACTATTTCCCTTTTTCACAAGAATTTTTTAAATTGTATCCTTTCCAATAAAAAGTTGCCCTCTATCACTATTTTCCAGCATTTCTTAGTCCTCTTACGTTATCTTCACTTGTGTGTGCAAAATGGGTAACGGTATCGGTTAACCCATAGCTGTCTATATCCTTGTTTTGTGTATTTTCCAGGAATGGCCGGCTTTAGTTACGATACTCATGAAGACGATTCATTTGACGATGATTTTTTGTTATGTTGTGGACTCTTTTACGTAACGGTAGGAAATATTGTCCATGCTTTTAACTTTAAGCATTAATAGGGCTATTTTTGTGACATTAGTCCAGGGAACAGCAAAACGTTGTGATATCTAGAAACTAACGGTAGGAAATATTTAAATAGTTATAAAATATAAATAGTTTCCACTATCAGTTTCCAGTCCAGCATCATTTCCCAAAAATTTCTATTTTCAGACCGCCGCTAAGTTCTTCTCCTGTTACTTTTTCGTTGTTTGTCTGTTAATATCCGGGCTCAATTTTCTCGCGTTCGGATTTGACCAAACATGGTTTGTTTCTTTTTCTTCTACTAAATTAATACACCTGGGAACAGGAGTTGTAGCATTTCACAGCTCAAGAACAGTAATTCTTAACCGGTAGAAAGGTGTCTCTGCTCAAAAAGTTCTCGCCGAATTCAGCTGCCAATGGCGGCCGAATTTCGCATCAATCAATATTGTATTTCGCAACATTCATTATCGATCGGCAGAAAGTTTGTTGGTGTCAAAAATTCACAGCATACCAATTAGTTCTTTTTACTCTGATATCGTTCATTTTTTTTCGGTTCGATAAAGGGTATTTTCAAAGACACAGTAATCTGCGAAATAAAAAATGTTAGAAGACAGTGTCATTATACTTGAATTTACTGCAGAAATTGATTCCTTAGAACTATGTTCTTAACTTTCGCTCTTAAAAGTACTAGTTACAGTACGTCGTTCTTTTTTTCAGGTTCTCAATATTTTGCGTGCTTTTCACTGTTTACTCTTTAGCTACTGTGTACGGCGTGTTCCTGGAGAAAAAGTTGTTTCTGCTACCTTTTATATTTATCCAGGTATCTTTTTGTAGTGTAATAATTTAATTAAGGAAATAAAACAATGAAACCCAACGGTTCTTTGGGTGCGAAGCAAATTTACTGAGCCTATTCCTACACGAGAGAGCGTGTTTATTCCCTTGGATTCCTACAATTCTCACATCCACACTGAATCTACCACGTTTCCATAGAAGAGCTCTTTTTGTTTATTTTTCATCTAAAAGTGTGGATGCACTGTCACGGTCTACTTTGTATTATAAAATTGCCAGTACATGTAGCTATAGTTTGCACATCCAACTTTTGTGTTTGAGGAAGGAATTTCTTAGACTCTCCCTGGGTGGTCCAAACCTTCTAGATCACCCACTTTGCATCTATTATATCGTAAAATTCAAAATAACGGGAAACTATCAAGAGAATATCTCGATATGGAAAGGCTCAGGATGGAATTGTAATGCAATCTTTCAGATTATTAGTAAAATTACCAATGTTACTAATAAAAGAGTTTTAACGATTTTAACGAACATCTTTCTAGGGTTTGGTAGCCGCCGTCGTATTTATCTGTGCTGCAGCCCTCTCGTTCCTAGGATTAGGTACTAATGCTATCCAGCAACACCACATTGACTCACGTCCTTTGAGAGATCTGTATTACCAGTATGATCTCGACCCAGACGACGAAATAAGTAGGATCCCTTTATTCATCCGCTATGAGCAACCTATAAAGTCAGTACAATTTCAGCACAAACAATCGCTGCCTGGTCAGTCCTCGTTATATTACTTGCGATACTCGGAATATCCGTGTTTTCCTGGTGGGTTATCTATAACACATACCGGATCTATTCATCACGGGATCGAACCAACCGTACTGGTTACTGCCAAGGTCTGCCGACAACCGAACGCCTATGAATTTTATAACTATTTAATTTTTGTTGTTTAATAAACAATTGTTATTGCGAATTGCATTTATTCTCAATATACATACACAGGAAAGGTAAACAACAACAAGTTAATGAATATAGTCTTTCTTTAGAGGAGGTAACAACTGGTAACGAGAGTAGTCAGTACACTCTATGAGCACCTTTTTACAGATGAGCGGTATAATAAATAAGGAAGAGATCATACAGATAATGGCAAGGATTGCTCTTGTGCCGAATTCTGGAGTGAGTGCCAGGATCGCTAAGGAAATTAGTAGGAAAACTGAGTTTAAGCTAAATTCAAGGAGCCATGGATATGCGTAATTCGAGGTACTGTTGTTCAGTCGAATCTTGACGAAGGTATCGCTGAGGCAGATAATCAGGATATTCTGGAAAATTTGATGTTAAGGTTGCTCATCCTGAATTGCTAACAGTGGGTGGCCGATATAGGAGAGCGCACCCTGGATCGAAATCCATTGGTCAATAAGTTATTTCCATTAATGGACAAAAATGTTGGTAAAGGTATCCGTGAAGGAAAAGTCGGATTTCGTTGATCATTAAATTTCAAGGGATTCTGATTTGTGAAGGGGTCACTCCACCACTAACTTTACCTGTGGTACGAAGTTCTGAATATCATATTTTACTCGAATTAGTTACCGGTTACTAAACAGTGAGCGGATATGAACCCTACAGAACCTTGAAATTTGTGGACATAACGAATTTAGAGCTCGAGGGTGGAAAAAATCAATATGTACATTTTACATGCTATACGGCAGGGCTCAAAAGCACAAGCAATCTGCAATCTTCGAAGCACGTATCAATCAATAATTATTCATAATCATTAATCAATAATAACACTAATCAATAATTTCGGACGACCTAACCTACCCAGCTGGTAACCAAAGCAGGCATGCATTGTTGAGATGACGTAGGGTAAACATGTTAAAATACTTGAATTTATCAGGCTTTAAATCCGGTCTTTCAGATTTACCCTGGGTAAACCCTAGCGAATCTCTCGTAAGAACGCTATTCCACTAATTTCCAAGGAACATTCGAGAAATGGGACATGTCTTGATTCTGGATAGCTGGCTAGCCACGGCTATATCAGGCTCACTGACCAATAGCAGCGATCCGAATGCCCGCCCCTCCGCACCAATCGCACCACTATATTCCACCAAAATTTACTCACCAGGTTAGTTATAAAGTACATCCAGGAAGCGAATGGATGCGTTGTCTGTGGCACTAGATTGAAAGCTATTATAAACGATAACCACACCACAATATAGTGAGCTGTACGTTCCTCAATTGACGTCAAGGAATCTCCACGAAAGTAGTCTCTGCTCGCAATGAGGACCACCTGCAAAGAAAAGTTTTACTCTGAATGAAAGGATCGATAGGTCAGTTTCAGTTCTGTTGTGATCTATGGATTTGTTCCTTGTCAGGTAACGTGACCACTTGAGTAAAGCGTGCGGGCGGCACTCGTGTGTGGTCTTGAGTTTCTTCTATTTCTTGAAAACCTTGTCTTCTGTAAGTTGTTGCACTATGAACGAACACAAAAGTTCATATTCCGGTCGGATTCATGACATTTTCGTGGATTTTAGTGAATTTGTGAACTTCCTGTGAGAATCTTGCTATTTGCACATCCTTTTCAAAACTTTACTTTCCCTTTTTCTACAGTTACTAAAAAGCTTAATGAAAAAAAGCAGAAGAACCTACATTTTAATCCTAGCCGACTCGATAGTTCATATCCAGAGAATCTTTAAAGGATAATGCGATAGAAAGATGGGATTTCAATTTTTTTACTGCGGTTCTCATTGTAACATTGTTCACCGCACTTGAATGTCCTTGATCTCGTGGAGGTCTCATCAAAAGTGAAAAGTTTCGTGGATATTCCGTGGACATCTCATCTTCCAGGGAATCCTCAAAGCTTGAAACGTTAGGTAGATAATTTTGAAGGTTCTTTTTACTGTGCCTCTCTGCGTAACATAGTTCACCGAACTTGAGTGCTCTTGATCACGCGGTGGTCTCAAAGGTGAAAAGTGTCGTGGATTTTGCATTCAGATGGCGTTAGAGCATTTTTTCTTCAGGATCGGTTCGGTTTGCAGAAAGCCTTTTATTGATTTTTCCGAATTCTCTTCCTTTGATCGATGGTTACGTATTTTTCCTGTCTTCTGGTTGTGGTCCCCCTCATCGAAAATGGGTGTGGGTCATTATGAGGCAGAGGGAGGCTGGGCCTGCTCCTGTTATTGGTCCATTAAAATTAGGGGCCAATCACAGGAACGTCGCCCGCCCTATTTCGCCTCAGGTTGGCCATACCAATCGAAGATCAAATCCGAAAAGAAATCAGAGAAAGTTCTGAGCTTAAGAGCTTAACTATAGTTGCTTCGGGGCATGTTTTAACCATGTGGGCCATTTCCTTAGCGGGTAGTAAGTACTTTTCTAGACAGTAAGTAATTTTCCAGCGGTTTTTTAGTAGTTCTTTTCTTAGTATCATTTTTAAATCCTCAAGCAGATAATGATACATCCAACACGGGCGAAGATCCAAGAAATGGAAGCTCCTGACGATTTCATACAATAACTGATACTTTAAATTACCTTCCGGAATATTGACGCACATACAATAGTGAATAGAGTGAAGAGGATTAGTTGCAGATCCGGATTGGGATCGTCGTATTGCTGTTCCATTTCCTTCCTGAAAATTGAGGACATTTTAGCTATGCGCCAAATGAAGCGGTTGTAACAAATATTTTACCTCGCTTCGGACCAATGCACGTTGAGATCAAACAACGGGGTGGTCCACCATATCCATGGCTTCAATGGTCCCAATGTATAGTGAATTATGACTGGATCCACCAATAGTTTCCCGCCGTTAATGTAGTACATTCCGATATCATAGTTGAACTCTGCGGAAAGCCTGACAATTCCTGGATCTCGTTTTTTTTGGCTCATGCACTATTTGATCTAGATTAAATCCTACCTTCTTTGCTCGGATTGGTACTTTTGATTATTCGGATGTTTATGGTCGAACATTGGCGTGAATTTTAACTGGTCGAAGTAGGAATTCATGAATCCTTGATCACCACCATCATAAGTAGGTAACTGAGAGGCTTTCTCCAAGAGGTCTTTGTAAACCTGTAAACAGCTGAACCAGTAGGTAATGGTGGAAGCAGTAGGTATGGTAGATTCCCAGAAAGGTTACCGTAACGTTCGGCTTTAGTACTAGAAGTCCAGCGTTGAACTTGTCAGAGTGACGAAATGTTGCGCAGAAAGAGCCACATTGGAAAAATGGTGTTAGGTCCTTGAGTGGAAGAATGTCCAGATCCAGGTACATGATGACGTCATAGTCTGTCATTGACCATAGCCGCAATTTTGTGTACTGAAAATGAAAACTTGTTAGTCTCAGAAAGAGAGGTTAGTCTTTCGATTGTAGACCAAGTCCATGATAATTGGCTTGGATCATTTTACCAGTTCAAGAGAGACTGAGTGCACATTTTCTGGTTACTCGAGTAATCCCGAAAGACGTTAAATTCCGAGACTTACGTGATATTTCGCCGCTTTTTTAGCATGTGGAACGGTGAGCAATGACGTGCGCCCTACTGTGATGTTATGCGATTCCAGTTCGGCAATACTTTCTTCACTAACTTTCTCGGTTACCAGTAATACATACGGCACAGTCATGTTGAGCATTTTTAGTCGATGTGCTGGAAGTAATGAACTTTTAATCGTTGTCCAAAAAAAAAAGGAATCCAGATGGGAAAATATTAAGATATAAGATATTACAAACATATTGCTAGATTTATCACTAGATATACATGAGTTTCACTAGATATATTACCAGATATATTAGTAGATATTATAAATCAGCCAGAGCTCAATCTTTGATCCTTACATTAGTGGTGCTTTTGCTTCTAGTACACTCAAAGAGCCGGGAATGGAAAGGGAGGTAGTGGGG
>JARK01000199.1:70967-82560 GCA_000688135.1 Ancylostoma ceylanicum | reverse complement strand
AAGCCTTAAATAAATGAGAAAAATTCCAAAACTGCGACGAAACCAAATTTTGGGTAAGCCGCTATTTTATGTCACTGCGCTGCGATAACCCAGAGGAAAGCCCTCACTCTTTTTGTGGAAGATGTCGAAGATTCAGCAATACTAATTCTGTATTGAACTTGGACTGGGGTGTTGTAGCTTTGTTTTTAAAAAATCATTTGTCCGATGCAAAAACGCGCATTTCCAACTTAACACCCTAATAGTTTCCTTTCCAGAAAAAGCATCAGTGATAGGAAGAATTAAAAACCTCGTATTATTTTCCTAAGAATTGTTGTATGTACGTACACATGTACAACAAGGAATAATGAATACTGCTTGCCCTTTTAGTTGTAGCCATTCTTCGACACTGCGGTTGTCTCATTTCTTGATGTCCTTCAAAGCGCTTGACTTGCTCCTTTCATTTCGCAGTTACAGCAATTACAGCTGCAGATTTTGCACCAGAGTACAACAGGTCATCTAGCGAAGAGCGACGTGACGCTAAAAAGAGCGATGCGGGTGCTAGAACAACCCGAAATTTCGTTAGGATTTCAATCGCCGATCATTTCTAGACAAACAAGCAGTTGTTATTCTACGGGCATGGTGAACCCTGATGAACGATTACTAATCAAAAGAATTGCTCAAGTTTTCAATATTTCGACAAAATTTATCGGGAGAGAATTGTTACAACTTGTAGCCAAGATGTAGTCCTTTTATCTGTGTACGTAGTCATTAGAATCTGAAAAAATGCTAAGAATATTATAGAATAAATTGTCAACCCCGGAGATAACATTATAAGCCAGCCTATTCTGGAATACTTGTGATTGGAGGACCTATCACGTCTCATACTGCTGCGTCTATTTAGTTCCACAGCTTCCTGTCTCTTACTACGATGTCCGTGTGGTAAATAAGGATATGATAGTTCCAATGGTCATCCGTATCAAACCAGTATCTGGCGTAAGATCATATGGAATAAGCAGTGGAACATATCATGCCTCATTACGAGATATTGGTTTGATGATGCGCTGGAACTGGGGAAAATCGAGGAGTATTTCTTCACATATGGACCACAGATGGGGTTATTTTGAGAGCAAAAGTGGCAATAGAAGCTCTCGGTGGGTTGGTAGCGGAACAACCTAGAACTTACTTAATAAATTCGCTAAAAAATTATCCGTTCTTCTGTTTGTGGAATGAATTCTGGGTCTGGATGCATTACTGGGATTATCTATGGTAAATGGGACGACTCTTGTGCTAACAATCGGTATATCTACGTGGTGTCACACGTTTACCATGGGTAATCTTGTGATGGATGCGACTCCTGGCTGCTAAATCCTTATAGAAGCACAACCAAATTTTTCAGGAAAGCTGTGTAAATCTCCAGAGGATACAAACACTTTTAAATAAATTTAAACCAAGATCAATTTCCCTCACCAAGCCAGCCCAGGAAAGACCATGGCCAAATTTTTTCGGAAACATCAGTTGCCCTTTGCTCAAAATCTCCTGCTCATTTTGTCCACAAATTTGTGGAATATTCGTGTACATATCAAATCAAATCCAAGAAAACGTTCCCATTCCGTGCTGCGTTTGTCACAAGGTCCACAACCAAATTTCCTGCAAAACCTGTTTTCCAAGAGGAATTTGCTGCGAATCCTAGAAACATGTTGACATTTTTGTCCACAGAACATGTAGCCAGTAGTGGTGATCAGTGCACTCTATCCTACTTTCAGTGAAAAACAGCGAAGATGACTAGTTTCGTTAGGAACTTTGCTCTCTTTTTGGAGTTGACTAAGAATTCGTGGAAGAGAAGATCATACCAGACATTCCGTACTTTAACTCTAGATATTTTGATTTAAAAGTAAGTGATGAGTGTGAATGGTTTCACTAAATTTGCCCAATAATGTCATCATATTGTGGCTTGGATATTAGATGTGGTGACGCCATTTCAATGCACGAATTTAACTGGAACTGTCACTTTTAGCAACGCACATTGCACGTTTCACGAAAACTCTAGGGTTTTGCACGTGCAGAGGAATAATAATGACGCTGAAAATGAAGAAAGGCAAATTTAAAGAAGTCTAGCTCTACCGATCTAATTTCCTGGAGTCGCATGTATCACTGAGATTTCTAGGGTAAAACTGTTGACGCCACACTAAGTTACCCATGGTTCACATGGACACAAACATGTTTACCCGGGTTACCTCAGTGGTGCACGCAGACCTGTTTTGTCACATACCCATGTACAAATATAAATGAAAGTCTAGGTATGTATGGATAGTCAGACACTGGAAAGATTGGGAAAGGGAGTCATCCTGGTTCAAGGACTATCAGTTGGGCCTAATTTGTACTGTCTACCAGGACCAGGGTCTAAGTGCATCTTTTTAGGTATGGGTAATTTCATACCCACGGGTATAGCAGCTAGGTATGGACAACTTCATGTGAGAGCAAACAGGTTGATAGGTTCCAGGTAGGGAGTAAATTTAGGTACATACGCTAACACATTAACCATGGGTAGTTATATTTATGTATCAAGGCCCAGAACGATATCCAAGATTTCATGGATTGTTTCGATAGATGAGGATGTGTTTGCTTTACGGTAAAAATATCCCGGATCTCACAGAATCTACTCTGAACGTAATCTTGGAACACTCCTACGGCCGGAAGATTCCTCGAAAATTTACCCATAAATCTCCCTCTGGATCGTAAACAGATCATCTCCGTCTCCTAACTATTAACTTATTAATTTATTTATTCATCCACCCATTTATTCATTCACCATACCTCACGAAAATAACGTGCCACTGCAAGACGAGGGGTCAAATTGGGAAATACAGAAAAACATGGTACGGTATAAAAGGATTTTACAAAATTATTACTGGGTGACGTTACGACTCACGAGGAATACTGTCATTGTTGAAGATCTGGATACTGTTCCTCCATGCTGAGTTTGCCGAAGAAGGGAAAGCTCTCCAACGCCACATTCCTTGCCTCACGCACCACGCAGCCCATTGGGAGCGAACAGACCTGGAACACGATTAGGAAACGGAGGAAGAAAAACTCGAGGATTCTAGACATTCCGAGAATTCCAGCTAGCAAAAAAGAAATGAACAAGATGATGGCGTCATTCTTGACGTTGATGTTCCGCTTCTATATTTATTGCTATGTCGTTCCAGGTGTGATGGTATTACAATGGCCACCGTGTCCATTGGCTAGGATCAAGAAACCGTTAGTGGAGCAAAAGAATCCTTGGATCAAAGCGAATGTTTGTAAAGCGAATGACAAAACGACTCATTGTCATCGTCAAAAACTGATCGGTTGGTCTTACCGAGCTGGATGTGTTTTCTTGGAGAAATTCAGTGAAGAGTACTTCGATGAAATAGTGGAGAATAGTTCGGCTGACCTCACTATCGGTAGGGTATCCTTGGAAGACATGGAAAGTGGCTAAAAAACTTGTATATGACTGAGCCAGTAGTGGCTAAAACCTCCCAACAATAATTTCTGGACTGAATTAAATGCCTTGCATATTTATATCGTAAGCAAACTTGTGGGAAACACAATTGAAAACCTTGTGCTTTAGGCTAAAATTCTCAAACAGCCACTAAAAAACTTTCAAGGACCGAATTGGTTGTTTTCTTCAATGGAACCCTCTCTATAATAGCTGCTATACGATCTATTCAAACTAATGGTTTTCAATGAAATAATTCAATGGTTGCTCTGAGGAAGCATCGTATGGAAAAAACCAACTTCGAATGCAATTACGTCCTACATGCTTTACAAATAAATAATAAATCATGATTTCAGCTACCTATGTCAGATTCTGCCAAACATTTTTGGATTTCAACATTCTACGAGTCACATTGCTGGTCATTTCCAGCGATTTCCGGAATATTTCAAAAATGATCTGACAACCTAGGATAGCTCTATTTCCACACATTTCAAAATTTCACCATTAACAAACTCAACGGTTTGATGTGGTTCAAAGTTGACTACAGCAGATGAACACTTCAATACAAAGAGAACAAAATCCTGAAATCATCGAAACATCATAAAATCCATGCTAGTGGATGGTCAACCATGTATTTGAGGCTTTAAGTACAACTAATAAAAAAAATTTATATAGAATAAATAAGTTGCATGAATATTGAAGAGGAGGAATAAATATGACAAGTACCTCTACTTTCAGAAGATAGGTAGTTGCTTAACAAAATCCATGAGGAATTTCCCAGCATTTTCACGTCCTTGAACATTTGGTTTGCTTTGAATTTCTTCTGAAAACCAACTGAAGTATATCATTTCCATCTTCACTCTAAACGTTGCGATGTAAAACGTAATTCAGCAGAAGAATTTCCAAAGGAGAAAAACTAAAACTAAGAAAATACTTTACGCCGTGCAATGCTGTTCACAGGAAATTCGCCACTCATTCAGCGTTGCAGTTCTTAACGACTCTTTCTCTTCTTTCAAATAGAAGCGGCCCTAAATCGGTTCTAGTGAAAACCATTGTGCATCGTAGTTACACAACGATTCCATTATTTTCTCAGTCTCCACCTACCGACGTAGCCAAAACCGGCCGTTCCAGACGCGAAACTTCACAGTTGCGGCTGCCCTTGAAGTCGCGTCATCAGCTGAAAACCACGTCTTTCGCCGTATTTACAGCCATTTTCAAGAACAAAGCAATGTCATTGCGTAGATCGTGCGCGTTTCTGTGTGTAAGTGTTTTGTCCCCGTGTGCATTTATGCGTCCGAACTGTACGTGTGTGTGTACGAATTCGCAAAAGGGCGTGTGTTGTTATGGGGAGGAGCTACGGATGGCTGGTCGAACATAGACTCCAGGGGCGTAGGCGGGATTTCAGGCGAGCGCCGCACGCTTATGCCTACCGCAATCAACCACTGTCGACATGGACAAGCAGGTACGATCGAGTGAACTGCCTCGTCGAGTTAGGCGACGCCTCGGCTTCCTCCTCACCGAGGAACCTCAGGCCCGTGTCGTGCCCGCTTGCCTTTATTCGCTTTTCCCTTTCGTTTTCCTCAGCAGATCATCTTCCCGTGCGCTTCCACATCTCTCCATCTCATCCAGAATTCTTCCAGAGTGAAGAATGCGGCTATTGTTGCCTAACGGTCATCGCACTCTCGATAGCGTTCTGTTCGGCGGTGATTACGTTTCTCGTCGCTAACCACATGTACACTGGCCTCCCGTGTCATGACGATCCTCAGCCGTTCGCCCTCAAGAACGAGGAGGTCAGTTCATCCCATCCAATCTCATTGCGAGACTTTTCTGTTCTCATCGATTCGCAAATCCATCAAAATTTCGTGCCTATTTGAGCCAGTCACGTGGGTGTTATGTTCACAGTTCATCCTATCATCTGACAAGTAGTCAGACATGACCTCAATAGGTCTACTAGTTTTGTTTTACTGCGAGTCCGCGAAAGAGCCCGTTAACTGTACGCGAAATCGCCAGTGGTCTTGGAATTCGCTCGTACTTTCTTCAACAGGTTTCCAGAAAAAATTCGAAAAGAGTCAGCCCACCCGGTCAGCCCACCGCCTGCTTCACTTTCTAATAACATAAATAGCAGAAATTCGATTTTTTTCGTTCGTCGCAATTGTCATAGCTCTGCTGAAACTGGTTTCATCGCGTTATTCGCCATGCCGGCAAAAAACTGCCTCCGATTGTTGCTTTTCTGCCAGCGAACACGCGCCTTGAGAGATGTATGGAAAAGTGAGTTTCATGGGTGGTAATGAAGAGGACTACTAGACTTACCGGTTAGGAGGGTTTGGTAAGCATAAGGACTTCAACACGTTGTCCAGGAAACAGTTAAACAATTCACAAACATGGGCGGTGGTCGGGCGTAAGGGCAGTCTATTGTGGATTAAACCAGAAAGTTGCATAAATTGGCGCGAGAAGAATTTCTTTGGTTTTTTAGTTGTTTCCAACCCAGAAAAATCCAAGAAAACCCCCACTTTTTGTCCATACGAGCTCCTTGTCGCCTTAGAAGGATTTTGTATGCTTAACTGAAAGCGGTTCCAAGAATGTAAAAAATACGTGGATACATAAACTAATTTATATATGGTAATCCATCACTTTTTCTCTTTATTGTGCCTTAGAGCCGCTCAGTATGGCTTAACCAGTTAATCTTACCCTGAGGGGTTAGTTTCCTGTACATATGTCTACTACGTCCTGAACTGCTCCCCCAATCTCACAGGATCATTGCACTTTTGCTGGCCAAGGGTTCCTTTTCTAGAATCTCCGGATTTGAGCTCACGGGTAGTGGTGTTCAGTGAAAATGGGGTACCTAATAGCTTCGGTAAACACCTACTCACCGGGATAATTTAGGAATTCCAAAATTACCGTGAAAGAAAAAGATAACTTTGCAAAGGTTTAACGAAGCAATCCAAGAAGAACCTTTTGAGGATTTTTTTTTCAAATTCATCCTATAAATTAAGGAAGTTCTTCCCAGAATTCCACGTCAATATTGGAGAAGCGAATTCTCAATTCCGTTTACTAGCCTAGCTCCAGTTCTTGTAAGATTTTCTCGTCAAAAAGGTGTAGGAGTGGGCATTGTTTCCAGGGCTAGCCGCTCTGGGAAGTGGTTCTTGCAAATAAGTGCTTACGAAATAATAACTAATTCCCGGGCATAGAGCGAGATGAGCTGATCGAGCATTTCTCCCAAATGTCTCGCTTTCTGCTCAAATCTTTGTGTCAAATCCTTGAAATACGCGTAGATTTTAATCCAGGCCTCCTCCTTCCACAATCCATCATTCACGTCAGCTTTTGTCCGATAGGGATCTGAGAGACGTTGAACATAATCATAAGGTGTATGTCTACATGATCATCGTACTGAAACATCCCCTTGAAATGCCGAACTGCTTCTCATCCGTCTTTCGTTGTTGTCGTGCGCACTAAAAGAACCTGACAAGCCATTCTGTACTTCTTAGGAACAGCAATCGCCCTTTAACTCTTTTGCTTCTAAATTTACTCGCTACAAGTAACGGGCTACTCTCGACACCTACCCGCGTTCCTACCCGGGGACACACCCAAAAACGTCCGTGAATTCGTCATGCACGGTCGACGGTCGCATGACATGTCAAAGGGGTGCGATTCATGATCCGCAGCAGCGACACGTATCGAAAGTGAACGGCATTGTTCCACGAATGTCCAGACAAAGTCCAGCTCGTTAAGGATTTAACCATCGTCAGCCTGGAAACCAACTACTACTGTAGGCTTCCGTAAATCGATTGTTTTTGATGAATGTCATAGAAGAAGACACAGCGAGCCAGTCCCGACACACAACTTGTTCTTACCAACACCGTCAGCCGCGCAGAAACAACTGCTGCAGCATCGGGCGCAATGCAAGCGCGATTGTTAACGTGAACAAAGACGGGCAACTCTGCCAGACTTCTGGTAAAATTTGCGTTTTTCAGCTGTCATGGGATGGAAGTGATCGACTGGTCGTCGCCAGCAAAGTAAGCCTTCGTCGCTTGTTTTCTTTACCTATTTTTTTCATCTTTTCCTTTCTTGTGATAATGGCTAACCGGTGAGGAATGTCGAGAAAATGGTTGGAATTCGGCCGCGAACCCGACCGATTCGCACATTCCATTTTCGCGTTCACTACTTATCCGCCATCCATCGTCCGCACGGTCGACGCATGTGATGCATTTAATCAAAACAATCAAAATAGTCGAACAACGGGGAATTCGTCGCTAATTTTATCTCCGATTCGTTGAAGCGTTATCTTAAGTGTTAGAGGAATGCGAACAATGCAAAGCATTGCGGTTTTGGGTGGCCAAAGAACGGCAAAAGCGAAGAACTCGTTGAATTTGGGGATTTATCCAGAGAAAATTACTCTTGTTCAACAAGTAGAATCAGTACTACGGGGCCTATCCATAAATTTTCCACGACATTTGAATATCAAAATGATAAATTAAAGATGCACTTAATAACAAACTGCACATAATTTCACATATTTCCTGTCGCACCCTCCTATTGGCCCACAGTTTCAGCGACCAATGGGACAAAGCCGTATGAGGGAGCGTGTCAGTCAAAGCTTTGATCCGAATTCTCGACTTTGTCACTCCTTCCTGCAAGTGGCTATCCACGTCCACTTCTTGTTTTTCCCCACATTATACATCCGAAAGCCTTTTTCCACCGAATTACTGCCATATTTCACATCTGACTTATCGTAGAACTTCTCCATGCCGAAGGGCAATTTTCAATTTCATTCCCTTTTTTTCACGTATACATAATTTCCCCAATTTTTTTCCAGGGGCGCGTCCACATTGCACGCTGCAGTGAGGAATTTATCCTCATGGTGATCGTGAATATAACATCCGTATTGTACCGTAGTCCAATGTTGTACGGCCGCAGGTCAAACCCTGACCTACTGCATATTGGCGTAAGTCAATCAGCTGACCGCTACCGTATGCATACCGTAACCTCTAAGAATTGATACACGGTACAGAATGAGTGTGATATTCATGATCAACATGTCAGATAACCCTCATCGCAGGGATTGCTTACATTCTGGGCTAGGATTCATGAACGCATAACCAAGCAAAACCAAGTTAAAAAACCAACTTTCACTACCTGTGTCTCCTAGCATTACGAAATCTATAGGATAACCAATGGCGCTTACCATCATTGGTTTGCTTGGTTATCGTTTCATGAATCCCAACCCTGAACGAAGGCGCTGTACAGAATGGTTCCACTGCGCGAAATAGACTCAATATTCGCGGCCAGCTCACAAAACATATCCTTGTTACCAACGCCTTGGCTGAAACGCGAAATTCCGCAAAAATCGCCCCATATTTCTCTTTAAACGTACGTTTCCCTTGAAGTATCGAGAGTATCAGAGTTTTTCCCGGTTGATCAAGTTATGGCTGTAGTGTTCAACAAACTCATTGAAGATTTCGGATTTTGCCTTCTGAGATCCTTTTCGCCTCAGGAGAAATATAATAGTTCAGAGCTGAATAATTATGTTCAACTATCGGTCGAATCTGAGCTCCCAGAGCAGACAACAGCCCTATGAGTCCATGCGTTTCTATGCGTATGCGTTTCTCAGGAGAAGTCCTTCAATTTTCACTCGAAGGACCTCACAGATGACTAAGGAGTTAGCCATAGGGATTGTGAAGCATACCAATTTTGGCCTAGGAAACTCATCTATCCTTTCCCAAGGAGCTACTGTTTTCCCGAAAAAAATCCGTAAATTCCGCGATAGGTGTGCCCTCTTCAGATCACCTTTAGCGGCAAGCGGCAAAGCATACATTTAGATATTGGTTTTAAAATAATTTCGTGGACAAGATATCCTGATAAATTGCACGGAAAAGAAATCCTCCAGAATGCAAATATTTCTGGACAGCGCTAGAAACTTGCAAGCAAGCGCTAGAAACTTGCTGCTGTTAGTTTTTCATAACGTCTTACTAGTAATTTTTCACCTGAACTCAAACTAACTAAGAATGAAGATTGGAAGCAATAGCATTTTTTGCAGGCATCTGCCCTTCCCACCTTACCGCATAGATGTGCACGTCACTTTTTACTACTTGGTAACTGGGTGATTGCAACAAAGTGCCTTAAAAAGGCAATCCATCACTGTCGCACTAAAATCATCCTGACGCCAGTAGCTGATCGAAATGTTGGCGCTACTACGACGCTCCACATGACAAAGGCATGTACCTTGAGGGGCGAAAATGATCCAGAGACATCCTTGAATACAAAACTGGAACGTGCGGCCACCAACTGAGAAAAAAGTCGATTTTTACGGAGCGGAAACGCCCGAACCTTTTTACACAACCGTTAGTTTTAAACATTTGCGACCTTAGAAGTCACGGCTGAGTTTTTGCCACTGTGTTGACATGGGTACATTAACCACAGCTGGAAAAAGTCCGTATTGACCGCACCTTAACCACAGAACAGATCCAGAGCGGCAAACAAAAAGTCGACCACACATGGAGTCTTCTGCCTGTTTTGATTCGGGAAACTGATCACATTTTGGCTGATTGGTGTACGATTCGAATGGACACATCCCGTGATGTCCGTACACCACCACCTTCGTCAACACATCTTCTTCGGTAACACGGTAAACAAATTGCCTGGGCGAACATACGTTGACGTATGGGTTCACATCGTTGTAGCGGCGTATCGCGGCGATCGGCGACGTCAAATCGCGTATTCTCGTAAAATCGTGCGTACGAACTGTTCAGAATGTAAAGTAGATCGAGTGACGTTCGCGACTACTCTATAAATAGCGAATGGAGTGGTGTAGAGCTTTGAAGGGGAGTTCGTAAAGCGCTGAATTTTTCTGGATTTTTCTTCCGAAGAGATGCCACTTGCCATAGAGGATGAAATTGCCAAAACTGCTCATAGTTCCCGCGGAAACGTTCACGAAAACTGCTCCAATTCTCGTGAATTGCGCGAGCAAATCAACGCCTCGCGATAATTGAATAAACGGAAAACAGGTTCGGTTTTGCCAAAGATCAACTTTGTTCGGCAAGAGTTTTACCTGACGTCAGAACAGCCTTATCAACCACTTCGAGTAGTCACTGAATTCATCGAAATTTCTGTATGTCACCGTGTAGTACCATGTGGACGGCGCACCAAGACAAATCCAGGAGCATCCAGTGTCGTTTTGTAGAGCGTTAGACATGGGGTTGGTTCGATATTCGGGAAGAAGTCGCGGATGCAGGGAGAGGGTTGGGGGGGGGGCTAACTATTGAGCCATCCGAGGTACTTATGGGGTGGTTGGTTCTCCCATAAGGATAAAATCCCTCATTGCTATTCTTCTGTATGTCCGCGTCTCTTTACATTGCTGTGTAAAAGTGAAGATAGGGAGCTAAATAAATGATAAAATAAACACCGAGGTACATTATTGATCACCGTCATATTATCGATACTTTCAAAAAGAAATATCATCCTGAAAATTCCTGAATATGATTGTTATTTATTAAATGAATGAACGCATAATAGATGATTGAATGTAAAAAAGTTAGATAATTAATTGTTCCGGTATTAAGTAAATGAACGAGAGATCAACAAATGTTGAAAAAAGGCACTATAATGTTATTTGAAACATATTAATTTTTTTTAAATCTAATAACGTGCTTTCAGAGAATCATTGTTGTGAGGCTGGACGACCTCAAGCGCTGCTATCTGTTACCTAGTCGGCTTGCTCAGGTAAGTAATACTAACATGTGTCAGTAAATGAGTATAATAGTAATTATCCACGTCCAGAAAACAATATTTCTGGAATTACAAGTGTTTTCAGTCAGGAATAATAAGTTTTGAAATGAAAATGTGTAACTATGCTCATTTATTTTCGCTTCAGGACACGAATCGACAACAATTTGAAATAATTCCGGAACCACTCACGAAGGCCATTGGCACGCACTTTGCTGGTCCAGAAGGCTGGAAATTCTGTGACGGCCTGCCTGTATTTTTACTCGAAGAAGCAAAAAGTTAGTTAACAAGCTACCTGGCAGTAACGGTTATTCCAAGAGCACCACTGTTACTTCGGTCATCCTATGTCAAAATCAAGCTTCATCCTGGTAGCAGTTTGTGAAGGTAATCGGAAAAATTGTTAATAGTAGAGCTCCC